>MNCI01034267.1:489847-517248 GCA_015680685.1 Gnetum montanum | reverse complement strand
ACGGACTCTTTGAATGTGGGATTGTCAGGGCATTAAGGGCATGAGCCTGCTTGGGGAAGGACCCACTGACATTCCCATTTGGGACATTAGTTAACTTCTTTTCCTTAACATTTTTGCAATTAATTAACATTTTTGTTCATTTCCATCATGACATCCCCTTCACCGATGCCATAGTTGTCCCTTTTTACCTATCTTTCCTACTCCTTTTCTTTCTTCATTCTAACGCTACTGGAGGTTCGCGATTAGTCATGGGGGTACGGGGCCTGATTTTTCGATTTTTATCCTAAGCCCTGGATTTTTTCGTTTTTCTTCCTAACCCCTACACCTTCGGTAGCCATCATCTACATTTTCCCAGATCCATATTAGCCATACCACAACTTAGCCAAGGAACCTAAACCGAAGCAAGGTATGATTTACTTAATGATTCAATTACCCTTGCTAATATATGATTGTGTTGTGGGTGCAGATGGCCATCATACAACAACGGAATGGATCTGGAGCAAACACTTGGAGTGGAGCAGCATTGAAGCCGCTATGCAAGGAGCAGAATTGATAATGCGCTTACGGATGGACAACGGAAGGCGCAATCTAGGCGTTGGCAGCAACAAGACTCTTCTCTCTTCTTCTCTTCTATTCTCTCTCCTCTTTTCTCTCAGCTGCCAACTGTGGCCTGATGTCATTGTAATAAGGTGTTCACCCTTGTTGTCATGAACACCAGTTTTTGTCAAGTCTTGTAATAAAGACCGTTCACATGTCATCCCATTAGTTCCATTTCCCCTAATAATCCCATACCTACCTGATATCATTGTAAGGAACTCGAGGACGAGTTTTCATTCAGTCATGGGGGTATGATGAGACGCGACTTGCACTAGGCCGCGATATCGCGTACACGATATCACGACCGCTGCGATATCGCATCCCATGCAATATCACGTACGCAATATCGCGTCCCGCTGCCATATCTATAAATAAGAGGCGGCACTCCCTTCATTTCCCAATCCTGGCTAGTGTAGCGAAGCTCTGGCAGATTGATCACTCCAGAGTTAGAATTTTTCCCCATGTGCCCGCAGTAGGAGTCCTAGAGTGAACGGCTCTTTATTCGAGCAGCTTGTAACCTGAACCCAAGTTGTGTACGGCAATAAAGACGAACTTGATTGGATAAACCTTGCAGCACGTGGTTTCATTTATTGCTTTCATTTACTGCTTTCCTAGTGCGTTCAAGTACGACTTGATTACGAGCGTCTACGGACGTGTACGGCTAGTCAAGGAATCGGCTGCTTGACGCAATGCATGAGTACGACTCAATTACGAGCATTGGCTGCTTGGTAACCCAGTAGCGTATTCCAGGATTCTGCGCTTGGTAACTCCAGGGTCTAATGTGTACGGCTAGTTGAGGAATCGGCTGCTCATTGCTAGGCTAGATCGTGTGATAAGTACGACTTAGTTACGAGCACCCACGGGTGTGTACGGCTGGCTAAGGAATCGGCTGCTTATCACACGTAGGCTAAATAGGTGCCTCAGTACGACCACTTCGAGCACTTGCGTTACGTGTGGCGATCCCAGTAACGATTAGCGTTTGGTAAGCTGCAGTTGCATAGTTCAGGGTGTGTCCGGCAAGTGGGAACGGATGCTGACGCTAGTTAATTTAGACTTAGATCTTAGTTAGAGTTAGTTTAGTTTTCTCAACCCTTTCTCCTGGTAGCATAGAAGATAAGCCGAAAATACCAAAAAAATCACATACCTCAGACTTGCTTAACCATACACCGTGACACTTACAAGCAAGCCTGGGAAGACAACGAACGATTAACCCCAAGTGTTTCTTGTGGTGTTAAGGCATTTACTCTGCGGAGTTCGACCGGATCGCGCATGCACGCTCGTATTCGTATGGTTGAGTGTAGGGGTACCTCGCCACTCATCACTTATGATCTTCAAATGCATATATTTTTATTCTTATACATCATTTTTCCATATCTATTGATACCATATTATTGCTTCATAAAATGGCCAAAATGTACCAATATTTCATTCGCCCACATAAAACTCCTTTAAAATCCACATTGTTCAAAATAACTCACCAATGAAATCATCACCAAAACAAGACTTTATTCAAAATTTTTACAAAACTACAAATCTTTTTTGAGAAAAACTTTCACCAAACTTAAGGTTTAATGAAATAAAAACCTAATTCCTAATAAAACTTTGGGAAACTATACAAACTCAATATCATGTAAAGTATTCTATGGATGGAAAGAGAATAGTTAGAGTAACTCTTTTAGGGATTCTCATATTGAGAGTCCTTTCATATGTAATTTCAATTATAATGAATGCCTTCCTTTCCTCTTCATGCTTAGTTGAAGCCTTAACTTGGTCTTCACCTTTGTCTTCAATGCATGTCCTTGCTTCTTTTTCATTCAATTCTTCTACTATTGATTTTTGAGGTTCTCTCCAACAAGTTGCTTCTACATCTTGAGACATGAAAGCCTATCCTAAAGAATCATCTTTACTAGACTCTCCTTGATATTCAGCTTGAGTGGTAGATTCATGAAAACTGCCCCAAACATTGAAATGTGTAAAGTCCACTAGTGAGAAATCTAAACTCATACGAAATCCAAAGTAAGAAAGGGCTTCCACTAGATGCTCCATGGGCAATTTCTTTACAATCAGCTCTTAATACCTGTTCTAGACAACATCCTACAACATAGGGGATAATAGGCCTTCTTATTGCCCTCTCTCCAAGTACCATCTTTGTTCCTCACACTCAAAAACTTCACTAGCTTTCTCACATAAGCCTTGAATTGAAAAATGATACATCTCTAAGCAATTCACATCTCCTTATATACTGTAAGGCAAGTTTGAAATTCTCACCAATTTCACTAACAAACTTTGCCACTTAGCCAAAATTAATTATCTTTTCATCATTGTATAGTAGGCTAATTTGAATTCCACTATTTGGTTGTTGAAATTAACTTTCCACTAAGTAGTTATCTAACCATCACTCCACTTACAAGTAATCATTACTTTAAATAATCTAAATTTAAATTTTTAAACTAACACTTTGAATTAAATATATTTAAACTAGTACTCTAACATGTACATGTTTTAGTAATACTATATATAGACTTATCTAAAAATACATATAGGATATATATGTTATGTTCAAATACTATATATGACCATATATATGTTATTTATTATTTATATTACCACTAAGCATAAATATACAAAACTTTATTACATAATACTATGTATACTAAATATTATATATTACTATATTATATACATATAAATTAATATATATAAGTTGTGGGCAGTTGTCCAAAATAATGTCTTACGTGTAAAAATTTGTATGGAAATTGCAACTCTATTTCATTTAGTGTCGCTAATTTGTATGTATTACCAAATAATTGTTTCTTGATCTAAAATGGACTAGTCCATATTGCTAAAAACTTATTTGGCTTCTTTATATTCCATAATAATACCAAATCACTGACTTTAAAAGTTCTCTTCAAAGCTTTTCTATTGAACCACCTTTTAACTTGAGAAGCATTCTTTAGTAAATTATCTTTAGCTCTATCCATTTCAACTTCTCTTTTGATGAGCAAGGTTATGAAACCTCTATCTTTATTGACTTTCTTACTATACTTTTGTACAAAATATAAGGCTAAACATATAATCTTGTTTGTAATTCTTACAAGCAAACCATAGACCAAGTTATAAGCTAAAATTCCAATAGCCTTCTTAAATATTATACGATCAATCCACAACACAAATTGTAAATAATCAATCCAATTTTCTGGATTACCATCCATAGACTTTTTAATGTAGGAAATAAGATTTTTAAATGTAGATTTAGCTAAGCCATTTCCTTGAGTATAATAATTTGAAGAGGAGAATAGAAAGGTGGATTTTTCTAATGCCCCTATTATAAATTCTTCAAATTGAAAACCAAGTCCATTATCGAATACTAACACTTCATAAAGACTAGAACGAATTAGAATCTGATCTTCCAAGAACTTAATCACATCTAATGTTGCACTTTTTCTTAGAGCCTTTGCTTTAGACCATTTGATAAAGTAATCGGTAGTTATAAAAATAAACTTATGTCCAGCCCTCAAAGAGGTAATTGTACTAATGAAATCTAAGCCCAATTACCAAAATGGTCCATCTACAATTACTAGTTTTAAAAGAGCTCTATTCTTTTTAATCTTTTATCCATGAACTTGACATTTGTAACATCTTTGAATTTTTGAACTAATATCTTAGTACATACTAGGCCAATAAAAATCATAACGAAGTATACTTTGCATTGTGAACTTTGGAGATTCATAAAATAAATTGAAATGATCGTGGAATTGTTCTAAGATAGAACCAATTTAATCATTATGAACACATTCCAACAAAACCCCTTTGAAATCCTTTTTGTATAAAACCCCATCTTTAACCACAAATTTATTTGCCTTTTTGAAGAAAGCTCTCTTCTAACTTGTAGTTAATTTATTAGGAACTTCTTATGTATTAAGGAATTCTAGAATCTTGTCATACCAATTTCCCTCATGATTCTTAAGCATACATATTTCATCTTCTCTAGCCATTAACTTAGCTAATCCCATTTCTTTAATGGTTTTGCATATTCCTAATGAAAATCTAAAACTTTGAACCTATGAGCCACTTTCCTTTCTTTAATCTAATTTCATTTTGGGCTAAAAATTTTTGATTGGAAGTTTAATTAGCATAATATGAACTAATGAGCTTTCCAAGTAATATTTGAAATGCTAAAGTGCCTTCATAATTATAAATTCTCTCTAAAGTTAAATAATTTAGCTTTGAACCTTTCAATTGATATCCAAAGAATCTGATCAATTCATCTTAACTTTCATCTTTTTGAGTTAAAATGGTAGCAATTGAATCATTTGAAGGAAAATCATATAACCAAAAGTCTTCCTTTAATTTTGGCTTTACCAAGTATGGAGCTTCTTGGATAACTTTTTTCAATTCTACTAAGGCTCTCTTTGATTTTGGTGTTTTTTCTACTAGGACATTTTTCTTTAGCATCTGCATCAATGGTTTAGTAATTTTAGTGAATCCAAGGATAAATTTCTTAATGAAATTTATCTTTCCAAAGAAAGGTCTAAGAGACTCTTTGCTAGTGGGATGCTCAATATTCTATACTATTTGAATTTGAGAATTATCTATAGCAATTCCTTCTTTATAGATTACATGAACTAGTACACTTTCAGATTTAACTCGAAATATACATTTTTTAGGATTTAATGAAATACCATACTCATAACATCTATCAAAATATTTTTGAAGATGATCAATATGATCTTCTTTACTTTTTTGAAAAATAGTGATATCATTCGAATAAACCACAACAAACTTGCCTATTAACCTTTAAAGGCTAAATCCATTACTATTTGAAAAGTAGCTCTAGCATTTGACAATTCCAATGGCATTCTTTGATAAGAAAAAGTTTCCCAGTTGATGATACATGATGTTTTATATCTATCACCTTTATCTACCATGATTTGACTATAGCCTAAAAAACCATCTAGGAAACAATATACTTAACCTAATACTTTGTTCAACATTTTATCAATTCTAGGAAGTGGGTATTTATCTTTTTTAGAAGCTTCATTTAAATTCCTAAAATCCACACAAAGTCTAATATTGCCATTTTTCTTTCTTACTGGAACAAGGCTAGCAAGCCATGTTAAATATCATATTAGATATATGATTCGGGCTTGTAATAACTTCTTTATCTCAACTCCCATAGTTGGCTTAAGTGATGGATTAAATTTCCTTTGTTTTTATTTAAGTGTATTACAACCATCTACTAAAGGAATTTTATCTATCATCACATCTGATCTAAAAGTTTTAAGATCATCATAAGACCAAGCAAAATTTTTCAAATTATTTTTCAAAAGTGATAATAAATTTTGCTTAAAGACTAAATCCTTTTCCTCTGTCAAATTTAACATCTTTTCTATCTCAATAAATCAAAGATTTACTACTTCATAAGCTTGATCATCTGGATTCTGTATATCTTTTCATATAAGAAAATTTTTGCTAAGTTCATGTTCATAATCAATCACCTTTTTGGGAATGGAATTTATCTTAAATCTTGATGTTGTTTTAGGTATGATCTAACCTTTGAATTCTTACTTATTTTTCATAAACCTGAGTACTTGATCATCATCTTCAAATACTTGTAAATGTCTTATGCTATCTGGTACCAATGGCTAATGTTGTTTTTTGATCATTACACTTTCATAACCTTCTATCTTTTTCACATCTAATGTTGAAGCTACTTTTGCTAAGTCATCTACTATATAATTATCCTTCCTACCTATATGTTCTATTTCATAGTGATGAAATTAATCTAACATTTTGTAGGAAAGCTATTTATAAGGTCACAAGAATGAGTTTTTTACCACACATTAACCTTTCATCTATTCACAAACTAATATTGAGTCTCCTTTTATAGTGATTGCCTTGATTCCTTTTTCCAGTGTTCTTTTAATACACAAAGCTTCATGTTTAGCCTTGTTATTAGTACAATAGAAAGATAGATAAATTGCCTAAAATTTTCTTGGGAAATCATTCTCTACTAGAACTATTCCAACTCCTACACCTTTCAAATTATAAGAACCATCAAAGTATAACTCCCATTTACTTTCATCTTGAGGTTTTTCCTTCTCTAATTAATTAACTTCTTAAAGTGTGAAAATTTTGATTTCAAAAGCTTTTATTTTAATAACCTTCTTCTTTCCATTCAAAGTCATTATATATGTATATTTGATTTAGCTCTCATTTCCAAGGTATCCACATATGAGAATAATATATCAAAATGTAACCAAAGAAATTTTTACTCCAACTTTGACTCAACAAAAGACTATGTGAATCTAGTATGTCTGCCACTTGAATAGTTACTCTACTTTTGATATATGGTTTGAAAGCAATTTCTAATAAGACATTGGGTAACTAACCCACAATCTTCACTCTACTTTTATCCACTTGGACAATCTTCTTATTTTATTTTTAAAGAATCAAACCAAGTTTCTTGCATACAGATAATAGCATGATACTAGATGTAGCTCCAAAATCAACTAAATAATTGTGAAGATACTTGTTCTTTAACTTCATCGTTAAAAGAAAAGGAGGAGCTTCCTTATTAGGAGTACAATCATAGCTATCTTTCATTTTCTTGTCATTGTTGGACACATAGCTTAACTCTAACTCTCCTTTTACCTTTAATGAACTCTAAATCTTTTCTTTATTAATCTCCTATCTATAGTAATTAATATATGCTAATATTTTCTTTGATATGTTTAAGATCTTCAATTAGATCATATTCTCCATACCCATAAAAGCTTGGTTTCTTCATCAATTTATTAAAATATTGATTATGACTACTTTGCTCAATCTAATCTTCTTTACTTTTATTTTTCTCTCTTCTCATTGGTTCAAAAAACTCTCTTAGTGGATGGATTAGAGATAATGTTCAGAGGCCTAGAAGTATTTAATCTTTCTTTTGATCATAGATTATATCCATTTTCTTCATTATTGTTACACTCTTCATCTAATGATATATCTTTTTCAGAACTTTATAGAGAATAAGTATCACTAGATCCATTATTAGAAGATTTACTTACATAATGAATACTAGATAACTCATTATCTAATTTAATATTAAGAAAGTTGGACATAACAACATTACTTTCTTCATCATCTTCTACTAACTTAGTATCTTGATGCTTATATTTTTTATTTTTCTTTTCATCTTTGATTTTAAATTTTTCCAAAACTTTTTCTAGTTTTGCTACTTTGTTGGACAAGTCTCTCATTAACTATCCCTTTTTAGATTCTTGCTCTATGTTAACATGAGATGAACATGGTAATGCTTTAAGTTGAGTAGAATCTTGCATAAGAATCATCATTTTCTCTTATCCTTTTTGATTTGTAATAATCTCTTTATGATTCAAGTTTAGTTGTTTTTCTAACTGTATAGCTATGCTAAAGTAGTCATTCACCGTTAGCAAGTTTGGAGTTCTTCTCAATCAAATTGAAATGTTGGGATTAACAGCCTTAAGATAAGTATCTCTAAGCACTTCATCTGATGGTCTATATTGTCTTTGAAAAAACCCATAAATTCATTGAAACTTAATATTGAAATCTCTAATATACTTTTTATCTTCTTGCTTAGCTTGTATTAGTCCACAATACAATTGTTGTGGATCTAGTTGATTACCAAATTGAGCCAAGAAAATATTTTTCATATCATCCAAACTTGTGATGTTGTTACTTGGTAAGTTTGGATACCAAATTTGAGCCATCTCTTTTAAATTTTCCATAGAAAATCTACAAGCTTGATCTTAATGTTGAATATTTGCATGAGCTAAATCTAGCTCAAATAAGTGAATGTATTCTTTAGCTAAGTACGCTTTTCCAAGAATAAAAGGATCAGAAAAGTCTTTGTAAACTACCTTAAGAATATCATTGTAGTTTTGAAATCCTAATAGTGTAACTCTTTGCCAAGGATTTTCCATCCTATTAGAATTCCTTTTGGTCATTGAACTCTTATACTTCTTTGATCTTCTCTTATATATTAATAAACTAAACACAAGGGCTGATCTTCTTCTCCTTCTAGTCTTTACTCCACTACTTGTTCCAAAATCAAAAACCTTCTTCTGTTCTTCTTCTAATGAGTAATTAGTCTTATAATCAAGAATTTCAATAGAACCTTTGAAATCTTCCAAACTATGAATTTGTTTAGTTATGAACTAAAAATAGTATCTAATTTCTTAAACCCTTACTAGCAACAAAGAGCTATTGGTGTGCTAGGATTATTAGGCTTATGAACTTAGAGGACAAATTTTCAACCCTCCTTCTAGCACCAAAAGAACTGTTGGTGATCATTTGGGACTAAACCACCAACATGGGAGGCCTCATGGCCTCGTGACCTTCAAAAGGTCAAGGTATCAAAGGTGTTCTTCAAAAAGGATTTAGGTGCTTACTGGTCTCTAGCAACACCAAGGTTCAAATACCTTCAAATAAACTTAGTACTTATGAAATGTACTAGACATGAGTATGTTTTTACTATTGCAAATGTTAAAATGGTTAGGTTGTATATAAAACTATAATTGGCTATTATAAAAGAGATTCAGCTAGCTTTGTCAAATACTGTGAGTTGTTGAAGATTCCTATTTTGTTAGTCTATATGATCCTTATAATACCTACTTGTAACAAATAAAATTTTGCAAAAATATTTGAGCATAATTCCTCCAATCTACTCATAATTTCTCCCAGAGAAAAAGTTCCATAGGAAAACTAGAAATAGAGTGAGATTCAATAAATTTATAAAGAGAAGAAAAGAAAAGTAGATTTGTGTCAAATCTCAAATATTTAAGCAAGATAAATTGACACAAGGAAACACTTCTCAATAAAGTTATTCCTAATTTAATAACTATGAATTATCCAAACTTCTTGATCCTAACAAGTAATTCTTAAAAAATAATCCTATTATACTACCAAAAATCACTGCATAAATGGCAAAGTATGAGTCTCTAGTTTAGCTGGTTAATAGTTGTTAAATATTGCATTCAATAGAATCCCAAAAATTTGACAATTTCTTGATTGAAATATAAAGGAAATACACTTTTTAATAATCAAGCTATTTCATTCATCCCAAAATACCAAAGATTTTCCTAGATTTTCTATGCTCTAAATAAGANTTTATTTGTTACAAGTAGGTATTATAAGGATCATATAGACTAACAAAATAGGAATCTTCAACAACTCACAGTATTTGACAAAGCTAGCTGAATCTCTTTTATANAAATCTAAGACAAATCCCAAAATTAATTTCCAAGCATGATATTATCTAAACCATTAGCTAAGTAACTAAAACAAAATGGGAAGAAATGAACTCATGGGATTAAAACAAAGTACTCAAATTGATGTCTTTAGCAAGCCATCTTATAAGAATTCATCAAATGTCTTTTTCCAAATTTTTCTCCTCCTAATTCTACCTTTGAAGTTCCTTTTATAGTGACCTTAAGATAGTTACAATAATCATGAGGAGTCATGGGACTTACAAATATCTTAGGCATATAAATTTATAACCACCTTATGAGTTATAGTTTCCATGGGGATTATGAGAAATTTAAGTTAGGATTTCCAAGTGTTCCATTGATAACAGATATCATCAAAGTTATCATAGGAAGTTACAAAAATTGAAGAAATATATGCTATAGTTGGCAAGTGTCCTTTCAAATACAAATATTTATGAAATTTAGTTAGGTTTCTGTACAACCTTCACATGGAAATTTAGTTTGAACAAATAAAGCTCTAAAGATCTGCCCCTATATATTATAACCTACCAGTTATGCATAAATTACCTCTTCAAACTTATGTTATCACTTATAACTACCATGGTATATGTAATTTTTTTTTTTAATAATACTTCATCACAACTTTGAGCTTGAAATACGAAATACAATTTTCCTAGTGTTGTTTGGGCATAAGTGTTTGTTGTCATCATATCACCACTACCTCACTACCTTTACCTTCATGTTGTTCATTACTTTGATGCCTTCATCATAATGTTTTCTGCTACCTCACTACCACATTGCCCATTGGTAGGAGTGGTGTCACCATGATGAGTAAGCATGTGTTAGATTTGCAGCCTTTTTTGGCATCCCTAACGTGTTGTTGTATATTTTGGTGATTGTGGAAATGTTTTGAGCTCCACCTATTGGCTCATCTCTATCTAGCAAATATTGGCACTTCAAACTCCACCTGTTGGCTCATCAAATGTCTTTTTTTAAATGTTCCTCCTTCTAATTCTACCTTTGAAGGTTCTTTTATAGTGACCTTAAGGTACTTACAATAATCATGAGGAGTTATGGGGCTTACAAATATCTTAGACATATAAATTTATAACCACCTTGGGAGTTATAGTTTCCATGGGAATTCTGAGAAATTTAAGCTAAGCTTGCCAGGTATTCCCTTGGTAACAAATATCATCAAAGTTATCATAGGAAGTTACAAAAATTAGAGAAATATATGTGACAATTAACAAGTATCCTTTCAAATACAAATATTTAGGAAATTTAGTTAGGTTTCTATACAACCTTCATGTAGTCATAACATTCCATTTTGAAACTACTTTTTTCCTCTTTTCCTTGATTTTAATGATGGCATCAAAGTGAAGAGACTTATCATCAAATAAATAGTCTATAAAAGTCAACATCAATTTCCTAACTACTGCAAGATGTTGTGAATAAGGCATTGAATTAGAAACTAGAATTTTATATGCCATTACCTCAACAACAACAAGAACCCAATGTTCACTAGTGTTCAAAGGAAGATAAAAGAATATGTGTCTAGATTTCAAGAACTCATCTCAACACATTTTATCTTTAAGATATTTAATAATATCTATCTATTTGATAAAATCAACTTCTTCTTCAACATACATACCACTTTCAACAGTTATGATATGTCTTTTGCTACTTTTCTTTGATCTATGTCTTGATTACTTCTTCTAAGAAACACACATCTTGCTTCAAAGGACTTTACATAACATTGAAACATAGTGTTGAAGATGAAATATTTTGTATTCTAAAATTCATGAGAACCATATAGAGACTTCTGAACTTCCTTCAAGTGCATGATGTAGACATCTATGATGTCATCATCTAGTCATTCTTTCCACCCTTTTTTATATGAAGTCTTAAAAACGAATCTTCTGATAACATATGGGGAAAATGATGTTCTCAAAAGCTCTTTATGGTCAAGAAAACCAAAAAAAAGCAACTGCATCACTCTACCAATTGTTTCGTAGTCATTAATTGGTGTTTTGAAATCAACATTGCCATCAACTGCAAGATGGAAAAATTAGATATTAAACTCAAACTGCATTTTATAATTATAGTTTTATAGATATAACAAGAAAATAGGGTAGCCACATATCAAAAAATTCAATTTCTAAACATAACAAATGAAAAAATAATAAGAAGTTCAGTTACCTATTGCTTTCTAGAAATACTTCATCTCATGGATTATTTATTCTTTCGTGTACTCAACAAAAACAAATAATCTCTTAGCTGCTTTGGGTGTACCAACATCACTCAAATTTTTTATAGAAATTGACATTAAGTAAATTAAAAGAGAAGCTTTCAAAAATAATAAATATTTAAAGAAATAGATAAAATGTACAACATCATACCATTAATAGGATCTTCTATGATGTTACTTCTATTAGGGTGAATTTTTTTTTGCCACCAACGCATTCCTTAGCATACATATTTCATTATTTAGTGTTACAATTTTATCATCCATTTTCTGATTCCAAAAAATAAGCTTCTCTATGCAACTATTTTCTTTGGCCACAAAGTTCTCTATTTTTGCCTTCAGTGGATTGTTCTCTTCTAGCAACCGAGACTTGTTAGATATCAGCTCCTCCACAATATTCCATAGTGTTGCATTGCTTTTGAAATATTAAAGTAATTTCCCAATCACATTATCTAACTTGCCTTCTATTTCTTTAAGAGAATATTTATCATGAAGAATACATCTTCCATAGAAGGTTTGTCATCTTCTTTGACATTAGATGAGCATTTGGGCCCCTCAGACAACAATGCATCCTTGAAAATGCTATTACAATCCAACTTTACTATATCCTAAAGTTGCACAAGGATAAACTATATGTTATGCTTCTATAATAATTTGTTCACTATAATTGGAAAGTCAAGAGACTCTCTAACATCATGAAGATAGCATGCCCTTCCATGTCTCCTCATCTTAGACAGTCTAATCATTGGGATATCAAAAGGAAGACCTTCATTGTTATCCAATGCCCACATGAGTAAAATTGCATTATTGGAAATCTAAACTTTAATTGCTTTTACTAGAAATAAATCCCATTGCAAAAATTTAGAGAGCAACAGTAACTCCAAATAAGAATTTGGGTTGCTATCTCTCTTATCAAATTTTTGGACATAGTGAATTAAGTGATTTTGACTTTTCTTCCACCTTTGTCGCTTGATAGCTAGCTCATTACTGCATGGAACTTGTACAATATCTACAATATTATTTGCATTGAAGGTGAAATTTTAAACTTGTATAGTGGCTTGCAAAGTATTTACCCCATCTAAGACATCATTAGTCAACCATTCATAAAAATTATAAACAACATTTTTATCATAGCAGCCTTTCATTATCATCCAATTATATATTCCAATTCTTATAAAAAGCCAAACATTTTTGGCAACTCCAACATAGTTTTGACATTACATTCACAAACTAAGGTAATAGCTATAATTTCAAAAATTAAATAACATTTAGAATAAGATAACATAAATAAAATTAATGAATAACTATATTGATGAGTGGCGATGTACCCCTATGCCCAACCATATGAATCACTAAGACATTTACATGTAATCTGATTCAATTCTATGGATTCCTAATGTTCCTGTACATAGAATTCAGTCTAGAAGGTAAATCTAATCATGGAATGATCATTGTCTTCCCATCTACACTTGTGAGGCTTAGTTGTATGGTTTAAGTATAATTGAGGCATACGATTTTTATCATTTTATATTTTGTTCACCTAAGGTTGGTAATGGATTAAGAATAAATTGATTAACTAGTTCAACTAATTTAATTTCTAATTAATAACTAACTATCTCAACATAGGCATCCAATCCCAATTTTTGTACATATCCTAAACATGTACAACACTGCTGGGTGACCAAGTGTTAAGTGCTACTAGGATTACCAAGTATTATACTTATGCTTGAAGTGGTCATACTTATGTATGCTAGTCTATTTAGCTTAATTAATTACTTAAAGTCTTAATCATCTTAGCTTAATTAATGAAAAATAATAAATGCATAATAAATCATTAAGCTAGTCCAACTGCTACAAGGTTTATCAAAAAGGTGATCTTTATTACTGCACACACTATGGTGCTTAGGTACAATACTGCTCTAATAAAGATCTGTACACTCCTTAACTCCTACTACGAGCACTTAAAAAATTATTCTATCTCTTACAGAAAAAATCTACAAGAGTTTTGGTAGCAACTAAAATTCTAAATCCTCCTTAACATGGCTAGGGTATCATATTTATAGACCTACTAGGGTGCCATGTTGATGGGTACACATCAACGGGGTTGCATCAATGGTATCCCCTCAATGCAACCAACCAAAGCTCTCATCATACCCCCACGATTGAATCAAAACTTATCCTTGAGTTCTTTACAAAATTGGGAAGGTATGGGATTATTGACTGACACATGACACAACAAAACTAACATAATAAAATAAAACTAACTATCCATCGATCGACATTGATTACAAAATTGTAATGTTCATAACATAGAATTGAACACCAGAACATGACTAAACAAAATTAGATAACACATCCTCTAATGACATGAAGATAGTTGTGAAGATCATATGGTCCCAGGCAATGGAGGTTCTTGAGGTTTCGAAGGACCTTCTCTCACTTCGAGCTCACATGGTAGTTGAGGTAGTTGTGGTGATCCTATTGTAGCTACCACTTCTAGTGGAAGGTGAAAGGCATCCAACAATGCATTCATCTTCTCCTCCTTGCTAGAGTTGCTAGAGGGTCTCATTTACTTTTTCCTTCACCAACGAGATGTGCTTTTCATTAACTTCTTTTTGTATACCAACCTGATCTTTGTAGTTATTTTTGACTCTCTCAAATTTGAGAGTCTCTAATTTCCAGGTGGCTACTTTAATTACAGTCTTTTGGGAAAAAGCATGGACCTCCTTCGTGAAGAGGTTTCTATTTTCTACTACCAATCTCCTCAGCTCAGTGTTCACTCTAGCTAGTTTTTCCTACTATTAATGGATGAAATCTACCATCTACTATTTTTGTGCATCAATATTTCATAGGTGACGATTCTCTATGATCAATTATACATTCTCCTAGTAGGTTTGATCCATGGCCTTTTGAATTTTATGCTAAGTGACCTCTACCAAGGATCTACAAATTATTGCAGTCTCCATCGCATCCTCAACCCCTTTCAATCTTGTGTGAAGCTATTCAAGATCTTTATCCTTTATTAGTTCTAGGTTGAGGAATGTAGGATCAAAAATCTGGGCTCTTAGTTTAGCAACCTCCATAGCTAAACATTCATTTATCTCTTTCGCTATTTCGAGTTGTCTCTCCATAATGATGTTCTTGTGCCTTGCTTCCAGCAACTTCGAGTGGGTTGTAGTTATGTTGTCGAGAAGATTAAAGACATCAAAAATCAGTTGCCCAGATCCCACCAATTGGTCCAAAAATTATTCATGTTGCGTTATGCTCAACTTGCCACTTACTATTCCTGTAGATATCTGCACATATTTAAGTATAAATATGTTTGGTACAGATGTTGTAGGTTTGTTTAGAGTTTTAACAATTCTATTAGCAACCATCTCCACTACTATCTCCTGTCCCTAGTGCTACATCACCAAAACTATTGCCCCCTCACCCTCCTCCAAGTGAACTAAAAAAGTAGTAGCATTCCTAGAGATTTCTAGGAAGGGCTACTAGTACAAGAGGAATAATGTTACCTCTTAAGGGCTAGGATTTGATCTTGTACGCAACTACNATTAGAATTCATACAACCATTGAGAAGTTTTTGTGACATCCATCATTGTTTACTAAGTGGATGGTGGGGGTGGGGGTTACTACTCCTCTTCTTGGATGACTTTTACAACAACTTTTTCCTTCATCATCTTCATCTAGGTTGTAGATGGAGCACATTAGACATCACCATTTGTATAGCAGGTTATCCCTCCTCTTCGACATAGTTTTTTGATGAGGCATGGAAAGGGAAGTGCCTTACTTCCACATTCATTCTCCTAAAGCACTTTTTAATCTCAAGATGGATTAGCTATGGAAGGTTGATAGGGAATCTACTGCATAGAGTGGCACATGCATGGGTGGAGAAACTAGTGATCTTACTTGGCCTCATTATTGGATTAAGATCAAAGGTCGCAATCATATAGTAGATTTTCTCCATCAGTGTAAGCACATAATACTCCTTATAGTCAATGCCATAACACCACTACAACCATTCTTTCTTGATGTTAGCGTCTACTTGTATTGGAATCTTAGTGTGATTCATCCAAATTTCTAGTAACCCATGTGCCTTTGAAATGGCCTACACCAAATACAACATTGAAATGTCCTTGATCTTGACTATTGAATCAACCTACCTATTATTCTAAAATAAGAACATCTCTCCCATGTACCAATCCCTGTTATAAGTGATAATGGACCACATGGAAGAAGTCTTTAGTTGATCATGTATTCCTTGAGGTGCTTACTTCAAGAAAGAGCCAAAATTCAACTCTTTGAGCATCATTTTCTGAACCTTCTTTGATTTTATTAACTTAAGGTTGGCTTCTTTCAAGGTCACCTCAAGATTTTCTTATGGGGCTAATGCCTCATCTCAGTGGGATTGCTCTAGCCCTGCTGCTTATTCTAGAATTAGACAAATAGATTCCATTTCAAGCCCTTCCCTAAGAGGTCCCATACATGGGTTGCTACTTGTTCTTCTTGGGCCTATTATTGGCCCCTTCCTATTCACGGTTGTTTATCCCATGGCTGTGATGGTCATCCTTCTTATGTGTGCTTCTCCTTTGGTAACATCTATGGTCATAACACATCCAAGGATTAATATATATAATGTGTAACTTATAATGTTTTGATACCTCATCTCATTAGTTACTTACACTTAGGCTAAGGTTGGACCATGGTAGATTGGTTATTTTATTATTATTTTATTAATTTTGAAGTTCAAAGTGTTACTAGAGCTAGTTGGAAGAGTTTAACTTTTGTAATTTGATGTTTTTGTGTTGGTTTCTTTGTTAAACCTTTGTGGGAGTTAGAAATATTTGGAAAGAATTTCTATCAAAAACTTCAAATTGTAGGCCCCACAACTAATAGCTTACCTCTAGTAACTACAAGGTTGAAGAATGGAGTGATTATAACTAGCTTTACATTTTTCAAAAATGCATACTCTAGGCTAGCAGTTAAAATTTTTAACTCTAGGGGCTCTTGTTTGAAATTTTCAAGGATTTCCAACTCTCCCCAATAAGTATCATTATTTTCATCATTAGAGAGTTGGCAATGAACTTACTATAGTTTATCCATGCCTACAACATAGGTGCAAGTAAGGCTCTTAGTTGATTCCATGCAAATTATGCTACTCTCGAAATCAACTATCAATCACTAGGTGTCCTCTTGTTTTGTGGCTGCTATGTATAGGCACCTTTAAATATCTACCTTATTTGCACACTACCTACATGCATAAATGGATGCTCTTTTCATAGAACAAAGTCTCTGCACATAATTACACCCTATATCACTATACGTGATGCATGGAACTCATTTCTTCTTAATCTTTCTAAATGCATTTTCCTTGAAAATTTTCAAAAAAAAGATCTCTAATGCCAATTCTTCCATCAACAATACTTTTCCATGTCCTTCCTATAATGATTGGAAAATTCCCCTTGCAATTCTCAACTTTGATCATTAGGAAATTGGCAAGATAAGACCACCCACAAAAAATGGTCACAATATCTTCTACTAGTGCCAATGGAATAGTGATGGACTAGTCTACTAATTCTAATCTGATATTGCTCTTTTCAAGAGATGGTAGGTTCCAGGTAGTATACATCTGATGGGAAATCAAATTAACACCGAAACCTAAATCCAAAATAGCTTTGCATGGTTCATTCCCAACAATCTGCAATAGATAAGGGGACTTCTAAGATCAATTAATTTTCTATGAAGGTTACCAGCTTGGATTTAGTCAAATATGGCATGAGTTAACCTAACAGTGCAAATCTTGGGAGGCTTTTTTTTGAAGGGTTCTTGATTTGATGATTTGTAGAGGATAAGGAAGGAGCAAGGTAACTAGCTGCATGAGTTTGTGAGGGCTTAGAAAGACTATTGGGTTGGAAGAATGGTCATTTGTGAGATGTAGGTTCTAAACCACTCAATTGATTAACCAATTTTGGATTAATGGTCCTTGTAGAATTATGCCATTGTGGCTAAGCTAGAAGCTCACCTCACATGAATGGAGTAGGCAATAGCTATATTGAGGGTGGAGGAATAGGTTCAAGCACATGAGGAAGGTATGGATAGAATATGGGATCCCCCCTAGGATTTGGAGAATGACTTCAGTAATATTCAAGAGGGTGGTAGTGATGCTAGAAAGGAGAAACATGACTAGAAGAGTTACATGAAGATAGGGGTTGTTAAACATAGTACCTATATAGATCTAGTTGCCTATAAGGGTACTGCTACCATGGTGGTGGTATCCCCTATGACTGTGGTTGCTACCACTACTTATATGGTTGTTATGGAGCTCCACTTGGATAATAAGTTATTGGTGGTGGAACTACCTTGGATTTCCTTAACCATAAGGCAATCTTCTGAGAATTTTCCTTTTTGATAGTCATGGATTTAGAGCATACACCCCAAATTCTTGTAAATATGACACAACAGGGCAACATCCCTTAGGATGTTCATAATGGCAAAAGTCACATCCACCACCATCATCTAATTTAGTCTCCACAACTTCTTCTACTATAGTAGCTTTGTTGTTGTCACTTTTATGGGCACATTAAGCTTCTTTCTGCCTCCTATGGTCATGATCACTACTCTACTCTTTTGATTCTTTTGCAATTTTTAGAGTAGTTTGGAATTTTTCATCTAATGAATCCCACATTTTATCTACCTTAGTAAAAATTGCAAACATAGATTTTTGAATTGGTAAGGTCTTTTGTTGCACCACCTCATCAAGAGATGATTCCTCCTCACTATCACAAAAGTGAACCTCCTTCTTTTTGATGGAAGAGTCCCTATTATATTATTTTGTACTTTTGCATGTCCTCAACTCTCCTTCTTTTTTTACTACATGCTCAATCAGCTTTTGTATCTGATGGGCTCTTAATTCTAATAATCTTCCTTGGCCATAGACCCCAAGTGTCCTCTATGTTTTTGAATCTAGCCCATCTATGATGTGATGAAGTTGTTTCCTCTGAGAGTAACCATGGCTAGGGAATTGATGTAATAATGAATAATATCTACCCATGGTAGTATCCAAGGGCTCATGTATTCCTTGTTTCCAGCCTTGGATTTACCTTTGTAGGTTTAACACCCTAAATTACATCTAATACTTATCATTAAACAATTCTAGCATTATACTCCATCAATAGATTGATTCGAATTTCAGAGATTAGCATTAGCTTTCTACTTCCTTGATGAGTGTTCTAGGAAATAGCTTAAGCTTTTGCCAATCATTTTCAATATTTTGTAAGGCACGGGCATCATGAAAGACTTGAAAATGCATTTGAGGATCTAAGTTATATTCCACCTCAAATTTAAAGATATTTTTCATGTCTAGTTACTTGATTTGGCTATCTTTCACATGCTTGGTAGGAATTCTGAAAGCCTCTACAATGTTGAACATATTTGGAGTGGCCAGCAAAGGTTTATTGTCATGATCTTGATGATTCCTATGATGTCCTCTACCATCCCTTTGTTCATGGTAGTCTCTATGATTATCATTGTTCTCCCACCGCCTATGGTTCCTTTTAGATTCGAAGGAGGAAGCTGATTCAAACCAAGAGGATGAAGGGGGAGGAGGACTGCCATCACAATGGTGTCTACCACTACCTCTCCATTTTTTATGGCCACGATCCTTAGAGTTATCATCATTGTACTTGTTTGAGTTCCTACTTTGACTCCCTTTCATAGAGCTCTCATGACCATGGGACTCATTGTTACTAGAACATGGATTGTTGATTACTAATTTAGGATTTGGATTCCGCTTCCCTTCACCAAAGTCAAGAGGTGGAAGTCTACATGTTGAGAATACTTAGAAAGAGGTTCCTAATAATCCTTTTGATTTAGTAGGAACAAGGGGTTAGTGAACCGTTTCCCCTTCATGGATTTGTAGTGCTTTTCTTGTTGTCAGTCTCATTTTTGTTGTGTCTCAATGGGATGGTAGTTCTGAAAGTCATGATCTTCCATAACATACTCTCCATGAAGCTCCTTGATTTCCAACCTTGTAAGAGTTTGGAGCAGCATCTTGGGAATAGATTGGTCAAGTGGTAATCTAACATTCCCCTCCATGTCTCACCACTGCATTTGTTCATCCTAATGGAGGATGTAAGTGAAATTGAGAACAAACTCATCAGGATGAGTGTACACCACTCTACATTCATATGGTACTGCTAACTTAGAATCGTCTCACCTATGAGAGGAAGAAGACATTTTTGTTAGAAATAGTTTCTTGGTGTGCTTGTAGTATAGTTTTGATTAATTATTATAATTTAACTTTTTTAAGTTCATTTCAATGATGTTAAGTAATTTTCACTAATCCTAGATTGATAGCGCATAGTATTGACTAAAAATCTCTAGCAATGACATCAATGATGAGTGGTGAGGTGCCCCTACATCCAACCATATGAATCACTAAGACATTCATGTGTAATCTAGTTGAATTCCATGGATTCCTATTATTCTCATACACAAGATTCAATCTAGAAGATGAATCTAATCATGGAAGGATCATTGTCTTTCGAACTACACTTGTGAGGCTCAATTGTATGCTTTAAGTGTAATTGAGGCATATGATTTTTATTATTTTATATTTTTTTTGCCTAAGGTTGGTAATGCATTAAGAATAAATTGATTAACTATTTCAACTAATTAATTACTAATTAATAACTAACTATCCAAACATAAGCATCTGATCCCACTTTTTGTACATATCTTGAACACGTACAACACTACTGGGCAACCAAGTGTTAAGCACTACTAGGATTACCAAGTGTTATATGTATGCTCAAAGTGGTCATATTTATGTATGCTAATCTATTTAGCTTAGTTAATTACTTAAATTCTTAATCATCTTGGCTTAATTAATTTCTTAATTAATTGATGAGTGTTGAGGTACCCCTACACTCAACCATACGAATACGAGCATTTCACACACGATCCAATTGAACTCCAA
This sequence comes from Gnetum montanum, assembly GCA_015680685.1. Lineage (NCBI taxonomy): Eukaryota > Viridiplantae > Streptophyta > Gnetopsida > Gnetales > Gnetaceae > Gnetum > Gnetum montanum. The sequence continues at coordinate 496,193 of MNCI01034267.1, read as the reverse complement.
GGACTAAGTGCTTACGTGCCTTAATGGAACACTTAAGGTTAATCAATCACTGTCTTCCCAGACTTACTTGTATTGTCACAGTTTTATGGTTAAGTAAGCTTGAGGTATGTGATTTTTATAGCTTTTATCTTTTTAATGTCTTTACGCTAATAGGAAAAGGTGAAGAGAACGAAGTGACTAACTTATATTAACTATTTACTAACTAAGTTCTAATTGTTCCTAACACCAATATCTATTTCCACTTGCCGCACATATCCTGAACTAGTGCAATGCTACTGGGATTACCAAACGTTAATCGTTACTAAGTTACCAAGTGCTACACACATGCTCGAAGTGGTCGTACTGAGTTTACTTAACTAGGAGAGTCAAGGGTTGAGAGAGAGATTAATTAACTAAGAAAGCAATTAAACATTCAACAATAATTTATTACTATTTAGTNTTTGGCTAAGGATCTAAGTCTAAGTGCCTAGAACAAGGAAAGCCACCTCTTATTTATAGATAATAAGATGGGACGTGATATAACGTACACGATATCGCAGGGCGGATGCGATATCGTGTACACGATATTGTGGCTCATCATACCCTCATGACTGAATGAAAACTTGTCCTTGAGTTCCTTACAAAATATTATGAAGGTATGAGATTATTGACTTGAATGACACTAATGGTGAATGGGGTGACACGTGAATGGATCATCATTACAATACATGGCAATATTAGTGTTCATGGCCATAAGAGTGAACATTATACACATTTGAAATCCAACCTTATTTGGTAGCTGAGAGAGAAGAGAGAGGAGAGAAGAGAGAGGAGAGAAGAAGATGTGTTGCTACTGATGCTAGAATTGTGTCTTCCATTGTCCATCCATAGTCGTGCCATCAATCTTGTTCCTTGTATGACTATTCTAGCACCAATCCATCCTAAGTGTTTCCTCCAGCTCCAGTCCATTGTTGTATGATTGTCATTTGCACACACAACACAATCTCCTAGTAGCAAGGATAAATAAATCACAATGTAATCGATACCTTGCCTTGGTGTACATTCTATTGGCTGAGTTGTGATATGGCTAATATGGATTCTGGAGATATAACACTAGTGACTACCAAAAGTGTAAGGTGTAGGGGTTAGGAGAAAATTGAAAAAAATTGGACTAGGACCCCCATGACTAAGAGTGATGCTCTAGTAGTGATAGAATGGAAAAATATAAGGGATAAGAAAGATGGAGAAAAAGAAACAATGGAAATGCCAATAAAATTGATGTGAGAGGTGGAAACGAACAAAATAAATGTTGATTGCGAAAATGTTTAAGGGAAAGTAGGTAACTAATGCACCAAGTAGGAATGCTAGTGGATCCTCCCCAAAGCAAGCTCATGCCCTTAATGCCCTGACAATCCCACATTCAAAGAGTTCGTAGGCTCTAGAATGTCATTTGGAAGAAAGAGTTGAAGTCTTAACCCTAAGAATTTACCAAAAAGAAAACAATGCATCAACCAAAATATAGACTATTGATACAACCGGTAATGAGGTGGAAAATGGAGAAAGAATGATGAGGAGAAGAGAATGGAATGGAGTCCCAAGAACAAGGTATAGCCCCTTGTGTAGTTATGGTTAATGTAACTTAGTAGATCTCATTCCAAATCCAGCCTCAAACAATCCACATCTAGTGACTTTGCATTAATACAATTGGCCAATCCATCCACTTGAAGTAACAAGAATGCTTCTACCAAAGAGTCACCACCATTTTGAGGAAACAAGAAAGGAAAAAGTAGGAAGTGAGAGAGGGTCTTAGTTAGAGGGATCACATTTTTTTAGTTCCATAACTAGTGCTTGTAGCCCAAATGATTATTTTGTCTAAGGGATGTGGTTTGAATTCTCACTTTTTGCTCTCTCTCTCTCTCTCTCTCTCTCTTTCTCTCTCTTTTGTGTGAGAACCACACCATGCAAAGACTTATTATTTTTATTGGATCAACTTCCTGACAATGAAGTAATGTTAGAATGGTAAGGAAAACTCAAGAAGAAAACATCCAAGCACCAAGAGAATGGCCAGCACAAATGCATCAAATCCCCTTGAAGTCACACCCTTTTCAATCCTTGATTCCTTCCTCAGTTTGAGACATGCCTAGTCATCAATTCGTTGATATTCCTATTATTAAGAAGGGGACTGTACAGTTCCAAGCCAAGAGAGACCATAGAAATTTATAGATGCATGGATGACATGGACTCATTGCCTATTATATCAAAAGAACCATACCTTAGTATCAACATTATAACTCAAAGGTAAAACCAAACATTAGCAATCAATGGAATACAGTTCATACCACCATCAGGAGTACTTATTAGGTGATGAACTTAACAAAATAAATAAACAAACACACAAAGAAATAAAATAGTATAAACAATGTTGCAAAATAAAAAACAAGAAAAGTTAAAGAAAGTTTGTAAAACAAAAACTTAAAAAGGAACCGAGGGTCTCAAATGACCAGCAGATGTGGCCATCTCCCCCATAACTGAGTTGGAAGGAGGAGATCCGAAATAATGAGCAGGGTCATCCCTTCTCCGAGGTATTATGTGCATTGACTGTTCTAGATTCATGGTGTTTGTTGCACATTGATTAGTAATCTCTTATCAAAGCGCTTGTTTGAATTTTTTAGGAGTTCCCAACTTCTCCCAATTGATATTTTTAGGTTAAGGTTTGGAAGCTGGCGATGCTCTTGCTCCAGTGTATCTATGCTTTCAATGTGAGCGTAAGTTGTTCCCTCAGTTAGTTCCATGCACATTGGTGAATTGCTCTCTTGATCAGCTATCAACCACCAAGTGTCCTCTTATTGTGTGGTTGCTGCATACAAGCACTTTTGTATGTTAATTTCTTGTGCACACCGGTTGCATGCAGGCGATGCTGAACATTCCTGTACGCAATCACACCCTGTATCACTATATGTGATGCATAGAACTTTCTTCTTCTTAATTTTCCCAAAAGTGTTTTCCTTAGATATTTCTAGGGAAAGATTGTGGATTCCTAGGCACGCATTTATGGTACTTAGCCATGTCCTTCCCATGATTATTGGGAAGTCCTCTTTATCATTGTTTACTTGTATCATTAGGAAATCAGATGGGTATGACCACCCACACACAGTGGTAACAATGTCCTCCACCTGTCCCAAGGGAACAGTGATGGACTGGTTAGCCAGCTCTAGGCGAATATTTCTCTTCTTTAATGGAGGTAGGTTCCAGGATTTGTATATCTCTTGTAATATTAAGTTGACTCCAAAACCTGAGTCCAAAAGAGCTTTACATGGTTCATTCCCAGCGACTTGGAGATAAATTAGAGGGCTTCCAGGGTCAGAGAATTTCCTGGGAAGGTGGCCCTCCTTAATCCAATTGGTAATGGCATGTGTTAACATAACCATGTGTGTTGAGATCAGTTTTGGTTTGAAGGGAGCTCTAAAGCCTTATTTGATGGAGAGGCGTTTAGAGCTTCAATTGCTTGTGGTTGTGAGGGCTTGGTTGTGCTATTGGTTCTAAAGAAAGGTCTTCTCTTTATACAATTGTTAGAACTAGCAGCGGGTTGAAGATTTACAACCCTCATGGCATTGCGTTGCTGTGGTTGAGTGGGGAGTTTCCCTTGCATTGCTGGAGTGGGTGGTAATGGAGCCATCGGTGTAAGAGTTGTAGATGGATTTGGAGGAAGGTATGTCTGTGGGTTATCTCCCCTAGAAGAAGGAGTCCTATAATACTCCCAAGCTTGGTAGTGAGGTTGTGATGTCACATGACCAACAGAGTCACGTGGAGAGATTGACTTCTACACGTAGTAGCCGTATGGATCCGATTTTCGGTAGGGATATTGTTACCTTGGTGGTGGCATCCCCCATGACTGTGGGTATTGCCACTATTGGTGTTGCTCAATAGGTTGTGGTGGATTTCCACTTGGATAATATGTTAAAGACTGGTGGAACTACCTTGGGGATAAGGTAACCATCGGGGTGCTTACCGTTTGTTAAGTTGTGGGTTGAGTGCATACACCCCCAGACTCTTGTAGATGTGAGATTACTGGGCAACATCCCTTAGGATGGTTATATTGGCATATCTCACATCCACCTTCATTATCCATATTAGAATCCACAACCTCTTCGATGATGGCCATTTTTCCCTTACCTTTGTTACGTGCATTGTCCACTTCTCTCTTCTTCTTTTTGTCATGCTCACTACCTTCCTCTCTAGACTCCTCTACAATTTTATGGACAGTTTCAAATCTACTATCCAAGGAGTTCCACATTTGGTCTACCTTTGCTGATACCTCTATTGTTAATTTTTGGAGTGGCAAGGTTTACCTATTCACCATCTCTTCGAGTGGTGACTCTTCCTCCTTCTCACAGAATCTCACTCCCCTTCTGCGGAGGGAAGGATCTCGGTTGTACTCTTCCGCACTTTCTCTCTTACGTAGCTCCCCTTCTTCCTTGGCTACTTGCTCTAACAATCTATGAACCTGATGAGACCTAAGCTCTGATAATCTCCCTTGGGCATACGTTCCAAGGGTTCTCCTTGTTTCATGCCTAAGTCCATCTACAAGATGGCATAGTTGATCCCGCTATGAGTAACCATGGCCTGGGCGACGATGTAATAGTGCATAATAACGGCTCATGGCAACATCCAAGGGTTCATGATTTCCCTGCTTCCATCCTTATATTTTCTTTCATAGGTTAGACACTTGGGAGTACGTTTGGTACTTATCATTAAATAGTTCTAGCATTGTACTCCACCTCTGAATGGATTCCGGTTCTAAGGACTGGTACTAGCTTTCTGCTTCTTTTACTAGTGTCCTTGGGAAAAACTTCAATTTTTGTCATTCATTTTCTATGTTTTGCAAGGCACATGCATCATGGATTGCTTGTAGGTGACTTTGAGGATTAGCGTTGTATCCCCCCTCAAACCGTGGGATGTTATTCATGTCTAACCTCTTGATCCTACTATCTTTTTGGTGCCTTTTGGGAACTCTTATGGCCTTCATTATGTCTAACATGCTTCTAGTTGTGAGTAGGGATTCTTTGTGGTAATCTCGTTCATAGCGTCTATGGTGTCTACGTGGTTCCCTACTCTCCCTTCTCCATGCCTTGATTCCTTAGATTGCCCTCATCCCCATTCTCAACTATTTTGATTATGTTTGTCACTCTTTTTACCTTTATCCTCATTGTTGGGTTCCTTATGACTGTAGCCAGATACTGAAGAAGAGGGTGAATGTGCTAATGAAGGTGAAGAAGAAGGAGAACCATCACCATGATGGTGTTTTCTACCTTCTCTTCTATGGTCCCAGCCACGATCGTGATCACAATCAAAACGTCTACCCTTGTTGTGTGTTTGTGTTCCCTTGTTGAACACTTCGTGTTCATGGGGATTAGAACTAAGGTTGTGTATCGTGAAGTGTAGGTTCTGATACACCACCTCCTGACCATCGTTAGGATGGGGAACATCATTTGGTGGGGATCTTACTGAAGCAGGTTCACCACCCCCAATTTCGCTCAAGACATGCAGAGCATTATGGGGTCATTTACCCTTCAAGAATGTATGATATCTCTCCTGTTGCAAGTTCCTTTGACGTTGCACTTTTGTGGGATGGTAGTCCCTTGTGTCATGATCGCATGCAACATATTCTACATACAAAAATGACATGCCTATTCATGAAAGAGCATGAAGGAGCATGTTGGGGACTGATCGGTCTAGAGGTAATACAATGTTACCTTCCAAGTCTCTCCAACGCAGTTGTTCATCTTGATGGAGAATAAAGGTAAGGTCAGGTACATACTCATCGTGATGAATATATACCACCCAAAATTGTTGAGGAACTGGCGGATCTTGGTTACGTGTGTTCTGTCGCCAACTATCTCTTGTGTTAGTCCTAGGTGGTGAAGTGCTCTTATGTGAAGAAGAAGACATCTTTGTTTGTTCGGTGTGCGATTTACCATTATCTTATCTTTTCTTGATTAACCTTAATGGTTCGTTCTAGCATCCCAACGATATGAATGATTTCCTATGTTCTACGTAGCGCACAAACAACTAAGTCCCCAGCAACAACACCAATAATGAGTGGTGAGGTACCCCTACACTCAACCATACAAATATGAGCATTTCACGTGCGATCCAGTCGAACTCCAAGGACTAAGTGTTTACACGCCTTAATGGAACACTTAAGGTTAATCAATCATTGTCTTCCCAAACTTACTTGTATTGTCACAGTTGTATGGTTAAGTAAACTTGAGGTATGTGATTTTTATAGCTTTTATCTTTTTAATGTCNTAACTAAGTTCTAATTGTTCCTAACACCAATATCTGTTCCCACTTGCTACACACATCC
>MNCI01034267.1:457646-489672 GCA_015680685.1 Gnetum montanum | reverse complement strand
AGTGTACTTAACTAGGAGAGTCAAGAGTTGAGAAAGAGATTAATTAACTAAGAAAGCAATTAAACATTCAACAATAATTTATTACTATTTAGCTTAGTCCGTATGCTGCAAGGTTTATCATAAAGTTCATCTTTATTGTCGTACACAAATGTGTGCTCAGGTGCAATTTTCTTGAATAAAGATCTGTTCACTTTAAGACTCCTACTGCAGGCACATGAAAATTATTCTAACTCTGGAATGGTAAAACTACTATAGTTTGGCTAAGGGTCTAAGTCTAAGTGCCTAGAACAAGGAAAGCCGCCTCTTATTTATAGATAATAAGATGGGACATGATATCGCGTACGCAATATCACGGCTCATCATTACTAAAAAACAATAAATGCATAAATGAATTATTAAGCTAGTCCAAGTGCTGCAAGATTTATCAAAAAGCTCAACTTTATTGCCACACATACTATGGTGCTCAGGTACAATAGTGCTCAAATAAAGATCTGCACACTCCTTGACTTCTGTTGCGGGCACTTAGAAAATCATTCTATCTATTATGAAAACAAATTGTAAGAGTTCTGTTAGCAACTAAAATTCTAACTCCCAATTAACACATTTGGGGTGTCGCATTTATAGACCTACTAGGCTGCCATGTCAATGGGTACACATCAACGTGGAAGCCCCTACATTGACAAGGTTGCATCGATAACATCCTATCAATGCAACTGACTGAAGACTCTTTATATAATAACATCTTTTTTAAATAACTACAATTCAAAAAAATACAACTACTCACATAGAAGATCTCTTTGGTTGTTGCCTTTAACTTTTACTGCACTCATGATTAGATATAACTTTGAAAACAATTAACCAACAATAGCTATGTTGCATTAAAACTAACATTATTAGCACACATTAGAAAGAATGCTACAAGACTACAAATATTATTTCACTTGTAGATGTACTACTAGCAAACTACAAGGCACAATTCTCTCGTAATCAAAAAAGAAAATAAATAAAAAACAATGCTAGAAAAGTGCACATAGCAATGTGGTTGTATTTTACCATAACACATAGGTATCAACAAACAATGCGAGGCACAAGTCTCTCAACAATCGAAAATAATGTAATAAAACAATAGTGCCATGAAACTACAACAATCGAAAACAATGTAATAAAACAATAGTGCCATGAAACTACACATCAAAGTGTGGTCACAGTTTTCAAATAAGAATAGATTTCAGCAAATAATGTGAGGCATAGGTCACTAGTAATCAGAATTTGAGACATTAAAAAGCAATGCCACAAAAGTGCACTTCACAATGTGGTCCTATTCTACCATAAAAATAAATAGAAAACTATGGATTCATGTGATTCGCAATGAATCACATGCTTCATACTTTCAATAGCATGTTGCTAAAATATCAATTGTGAGACGCATTCAGTCACATACTAAAAAGAATTTTACATAAAAATGTGAGTCATGTAGCCTTGCACTACGAAAAAAAAGTAACATACACTCACATTGAAATTGAGCCTATGAAAAATCCTAAACGAAAACAAGCAAAAGAATGCTTATTTTGAAAACAAAAAACCAGCAAAGCCCAGATAACATTTACTCAACGTGCAGCTGCCGAAGAAGAGGGAGAAAACAAAGCAGAGCAGACCATAGCCGAGCACGCCGAAGCAAAGAGCAACACAGCAAAGAGTGATGGAGCAGAAGCAGCAGAGCGTAGTGGTAGTAGCAAAGCGCAATGGTGGAGCATAGCATCAATAGCAAAAGGTAGCAGCAGCGAAGCACAACAACAACGATAGAAGAACCTAAGCAACAGGAAGCCACAGAGCACAGCATGTGGGCGAACTAAAAACGAGGTTTTGGTTTAGCCGTGTTGGATCCGTTTTTACCTATGCATGATGGGTATGTTGTGGACTCATGTTCATAGCCATGGGTGGATACGAATCCAGCCGCCATGACATGCATGCCATCCTACATGCCCATAGGTCATTCATGGCCTAATAGGAACAAAAATAACCTTGGCCATGAAAAGGGTGGAGAAAATGAAAACCCAAAATTTGAAGCCAGAATCAAAAGTGTGCAACCTTTTACCTAGTTAAGAATGATTTAACAGCACAACCTTTCTTGACTACAGGTTGAAAATCCTGTGGTGAACCAATTTTCATGAAAAATATTAATAAAACACGCCAAGTTTTATAATTAAAACACATGTTCTTGAGAACATACATGATAATTTGTTGGGCGTGTTGTGCTGGTTGAAGTCATAGAAGCATATCACATCATGCTATTGGTTACAAACACAGTCTCTTCTGTTCATGGAATTAATTCAAAGCATGTCTTGACCAACTGATCTGTGACATGGTTGAAAACATCAAAACTCTATTAAAGGCTTACAGCGTTATAAACTATATATACATGGAAAGCGAAATGCTTCTTGACCAATTGTTTAAAATCCACGATCGTGCCACTCCTCTAAGGAGGTAACGTCTTCAAGACGGTGCAGACTTCGAAGGTAATGTCTTCTCTGGAATGATAACACTAATAATTATAATAGGTCAATTCCATGCCCTTGCAATTGCAATCCTTAGATGGCTTTTCAAGTACGAAAGATGCGAAAACAATCCATTCCAAAAGAAGTGGAAATTTACAGCAGTATCAGAGATTACGTATGGGATTACAGCAGGGTTGCAGATTCTTGGAAGGAAAGAATGATACAAATGCAGAAAGAAAGCTGAAAAGGTAGAAACAATGCAACGAGGCACCGGAAACATGGGTACTCCAATAACTGTATGTCGTATTATATGTTTGATTGTATTTACTCTCATATCATCATGCTGCAGAGGAGTTGATCCGTTGTTAGGATACTAGTGGACTAGCAATTTCAATTACAGCACAGGAAGCCAAACCCACAACAATATTCAAAGGGTATTGAGCTATCTGGTAAATACATTATGGTAAGAAAAGCATACAAACTTCTTCTGGTATGTCTTTAATGCAATAATGCTAGCTTATGTATATTTGATGACCATGGTGTTTATGTATTGTAAGTCAAAAATACATGTTTAAATAATTTTAAAAGAAATAAACTGGGTCACAACCAAGGTGAATAGAATAGTGATAGAGAAGGTAAGCAGATTAGTGTAAATATTTACTAGCTTAGATATATATATAGATAAATTGGCTGAGATGATTTTAAAAAAATAATGATGTTAACCAAGCCCAACTACTGGAGGAGTAACCTTCCTCTGTTTCTCTACCACTTACCCAATTTAGTTTTACCCTCTCAGCCAAGTTTGCTCTTTCTTTCTTTGTTCATGGTGTTTTGAAAAAATAAATCTTTTGCATAAATAATGCTCAAAAACACCATGAACAAATAAAGAAATAGCAAACTTGACCGAGAGGGTAAAACTAAATTGGGTAAATGGTAGAGAAACAAAGGAAGGATGAATGATTCTGTTTTTAGTTATCTTGTTACCTCGTCCAGTAGTCAGGTTAACATCATTTTTTTAAAAATTATATATATATATATATATATAATTAAATTCTACTCAACCCGCGAAACCACTCCACTAGCTTAATTTTTTTTTTTTAAGTTATCATCACTATTTACATTCCAAATAATATATACTGGTAAACATAAATTGATTAAAATAAAAGTTTATATATTTCATATATGTTGATAAAGGAATACATTGCACAATTATTGCAACAAACATTATAGAGCTGTATAATAGGATTGAGCAAAAGGCAAAATACAATAATAAGTGTGAACTCAATATGTTTAATTCTCCAACTAAGCAAAATGAACATTTTGAACAATTCTACTTTGGAAATGTTTAGCATCTGAAATCTTTCTGTATCTTTGCACATGAAAAGGAGGATAAATTTTTAAAAAATCAATGGTCTTAACTCCAAATAATACAACAAACATTAGACACGTAAGTTCTCTTGTGTAGCAATTTCATGGGCTATGAGTAGAATTTAATTATTTTTTTTATTTTTTAAGTTATCATCACTATTTGCATTCCAAATAATATATACTGGTAAACATAAATTGGTTAAAATAAAAGTTTATATATTTCGTATATGTTGATGAAGGAATACATTGCACAATTATTGCAACAAACATTACAGAGCTGTATAATAGGATTGAGCAAAAGGCAAAATACAATGATAAGTGTGAACTCAATATGCCTAATTCTCCAACTGAGCAAAATGAACTTCTTGTGCAATTCTACTTTGGAGATGTTTAGCATCTGAAATCTTTCTGTATCTTTGCACATGAAAAGGAGGATGAATCTTTAAAGAATCAATGGTCTTGACTCCAGATAATGCAACAAACATTAGACCCGTAAGTTCTCTTGTGTAGCGGTTTCGCAGGCTATGAGTAGAATTTAATTATTTTTTTTATTTTTTAAGTTATCATCACTATTTGCATTCCAAATAATATATACTGGTAAACATAAATTGGTTAAAATAAAAGTTTATATATTTCGTATATGTTGATGAAGGAATACATTGCACAATTATTGCAACAAACATTACAGAGCTGTATAATAGGATTGAGCAAAAGGCAAAATACAATGATAAGTGTGAACTCAATATGCCTAATTCTCCAACTGAGCAAAATGAACTTCTTGTGCAATTCTACTTTGGAGATGTTTAGCATCTGAAATCTTTCTGTATCTTTGCACATGAAAAGGAGGATGAATCTTTAAAGAATCAATGGTCTTGACTCCAGATAATGCAACAAACGTTAATAGTAGTCTTATCTAGTGTCATTCCTTGATATTTATGAATAGTCATGGCCTATGCCAATCGTAATGGTGACTAACGAGATGCTCCTCGGACCACACCACAAGTCTAGTTGACACATGATAGGGATTACCATTATCAAAGGCGCATCCAATGTAGGAGTCAAAATCAACAATAACGTATAATGGTAATGCAAGTGGCTATTTACCTTAAGGATACATAATATTGTGAATCATGCCAAGTGCACCATTCACTAATGCTGCTTCAGGCCAAAGGTTAACTGTAAGCATTACCCTTGCACCTTCACATATATGCAAAGATTGCATTACTTGTTGTAGTAGATAATTGCTACACTACTTATTGCAGTAGATGGTTGTTGTTGTTGATCTTGAAGAAAATGTTCTTCACCTTCTCTATTAGGACTAATAGCAGTAGGATCCATGTTTCTAAAATGTATGAATTCCAATATTGCACCTCTTAATCTTGTAACATGATGCCTAAATTCAATATTTTTAAATACTGCATCACACTGTAATTGTCATTACCTTAATCGTTGTTATGATCATAACCGTCACTGTAACCATAATCGTCACCATTTATAATAATAATAAATATTCATTATTACTGTAATCATAACCATCACCATTTATAATAATAATAAATATTCAATATTACTCACCATTTATAATAATAAATATTCATTATTACCCACATCAGGCCCTACGAAGAGATGAATGGGGAGCCCAAGGGTCAAGGGGCATCAATTGAATAGAGATTCAGCTCCCCTGCATGTGAAAGAATACAAATAGACAAATGGGAAGCTCAAGGGTTAGGGGACATTAATCGAGTAGAGATTCAATTCCCATGCACTGATTCTTTAGCTCTCATGCATGTGGCGCATGCGCATGAGGGAATACGAAGAGATCAAACTAAATTAGCACTACAACCTATATTTGTAATGCATATTCATTCGTGGAGATATAAAAAATCATGTTACACATGCATAAATAATGTTATTATTATATCATGGACTTTTGTATATTGACATTATTGTTACAATGGACAAGATATGAATGATGCTAACACCTCATTCATAATTATTATATTATAATTATTGTGGAATCCAATAAATGTTATGAGATTATCATAATTAGAGCAATAATCCATGGTTATAATTTGAGATATTGTGAATTATAAGATTCATTTGAACAATAAACATTTCATAATAAATAAAGCCAAGATATGATGAAATATTATTCATAATCCATAATGTTAGAGATACTATTTATTCACTCATAATGCTAACCCATAATGATTATATCTTGGTTAACATTATCCATAAGATATATATAATGAAATGATTATAAATAACCAACTTTATTTATGATAAAGTGTTTATAATCATTATATATAATCATTTATGTTTATGATTATAAATATATCATTATATATAACTGAGATTATAAATAACTGAGATAAATATAATCATTGGCTCCCTTGCAGTGACTCTTTGGCTAGGGGAGATTTATAAATAATTGGTTATTTATGATTATGGCAAGACATGTGCGTTGGTGCAAAGCTCGTCATCGTTTTCCTCGACATTGGTTAAGATCATCATAACATAATCTTGTTGGAGATCTTCCCGGGATCTAGGCTACTATAGGTGCAAAAGTTCTCATTTTTAAAATTTACCAGGTTAACAACCATATCATCCATTAGATTCCATCAATTAAAGAATATGTACATAAAGAAAAGGCCTTACTGCATGCGAGAAGGTAAGAAGAAATTATCAAATTTAAACTCTTTAAGTCCTCCCAATAAGCAAGAAAAATTTTTAAAATTATGACAAAAGTCAAGCTAACATCTCAAATTGGCTAATAATTTTCATGTGCTAGCAAAAATGATAACACTTTTGCATTTTATTAAAATGCATATTGCAGACAAAAAAGTAGTTACAATCGTAACAACTAAACACATCTATTCCATGGTAACTACTGAATTTCAAAGCACAGCCATAGAAATGATAAAACCTACACAAAATATACAAAGAGATAAAGAGAACATAAACTTACAAATGTTCCTTTACATTGAAAAAATGTGTAGCAAAAGAAGATTACTCAAAATAGTACAGAAAATTAAAATTTAAGAATTCCTTGCCACTCCAGAAAGCATTGAAAAAAGAACAGAACCAAACTTTGGAATGTTTTTGCTATTATAACAAAAATTATATTATGATTCACACTTCCTTTACCTCCGAGGTCCAAGCTACCATAGGTGTAGAAGTTCGCATTTTCATCGCCATCAAGGCTGTTGTTTCCAGCATAGATGAGTGTGAGGTTTGGATTTTTCAGTAGCAGTTCCCCAGAGTAGAGTGAGGTTTCGACATACTCGCTGCCATCGGTGAGCACTGTGATGGCTAGGAATTCATGATCAAGGGTGCTAGCAACGATGGTCATGATCCAGGGCACGAGATTTGAGGCAATGTCAGCATTGGGCATGAGATTTGAGGCAATGTCAGCGTTGTGTTTAGAGTTTCCGATCGAGCAAGCGACAAAGATGTGGCAGTGGACTGTAGTGGTGAAGGTGCCAATGGCGATGTTGTTGGTGTAGTACTGCTACTAGTTGTCATCAAATGAGAGCGAAAGCATGTCAATGTCATCGGACAGAGTGGCATCCATGGTCGTAAGGATGTCGGAGCTAAAGCAGCCATAGTCCCACTAGACCTTGTAGATGGTGATCCGTGCAAGCTAGGCCATGCCGCAGGTAGTGTTATTGGCATAGTCGAGAGCACGCTAACGTTGACCACAGCATTGTCGACGATTGTTGATGACATGTGCATGTTGTGGCCCTCAGTGTTGAGCGAGGATGCAGAAAGGGTTGACTGGTCTACTGCCTTATTGCTACCTTAGTTGAAGAAGCACATGTCAATGAGTTTGTTATTGCAGCTGAAGCATGGGCCACCATCGTAGGTGCCTTTCCAACACTCCAGCGGAGCTCCAAAGCTGGCATCATCGAAGCTGGTTCGATTGGGTTAGGTGGCCTGCAGTAGCAGTTGTAGACGGAGACAGAGACAAAATGGAAATGGAATTCTCATTCCCATTCCCATTCCGCATTTAGCCTTTTTATGTGTGCAGCGGGAATACGAAAAGCTATGCCTCTTTGGTTCACATTCTGCACAATGGGAATACGAAAAGGTGTAGCTCTTCGATTCATGTTTTTTCCCATTTCGTGGGATCTTACGTGGTGCATGATGTGGAGGGCGTTACTTGGAGGGCGACAAATCCACTCCCCTCTCTCCCCCTATCCTGTGAGAGGAGTTGGCCTCTCGACCAAAAATAATAATAAAATAAAGGTTATAAGTTCAAATTTTTAATATTCCAAATTAATATATTCTAATTTTTGAATTTTTGCTTACATAAAAATAGTTAAAATGCACCCTCCTTACCTAACTACCTATGAAGTTCTTCCTGCATTTCGAACGGGTACAAATCATGTTAATTTCTGTGAAAAAATTGATTTCTATTATATAATGAACCCAAATTTACCATGACACTAGTTACATCAACGATTAACTTGGTCAATATGCACGCCAAAGTCAATCATAGCTTTATTCATTTCTTTTCTATAATTTCCTTGTATCTTGGTATTGGCTCAAACCGCGTGAACGGACTCTCATAAATTACGCTACTCCGATTATGAAAATCATAAAAAATTCTTGCAAGCTCTGCACTAAAATAGGCAGAACGGGTAGGCTTCATTCTGCCTCAAAGAAAGTACAAAAATAAAATATTGGAATCACAGGATTGACTTTGAATGGACAAACCTAGTATTTAATATTGCTTGCTTGGTTGAGCATGGTGCTGACAAATAAAGATTACAAGTATTATCCTTTTTGTAATTGTTTGGTACAATAGTAATAAACTGTGGTGTTAAGTATTTAACTGCAGATATTTGAAATATAGTCAATGTAAAACTATTGTTGATCTCTGTCATTTTACTAAGGTTAATATCCAATTTCATCCTATGCTATAAATATGATTACAAGGAAACCTTGACTTTTGTCCCAATGCTTTTTTCTTTCCCATTCTTTGCTGTTCATTATGTTTTAGAAATTCTCTATATGAACTGACATAAGAGCCCCTTTCTTGTTTGGGTTTTTCTTGTTTTTCCATATAAAATATTCTTGTGTTTTTCTATTGATTTATTTTTTTACTGTTATCACAAACAATCTAAAAATCACACATTCAAAAGGTATATAACCATCTGGTGAATGCCTCATGGAGGGCAGCAGACTACAACATAAGTGTTATAGGGAGGGGCCAAACAATTTATGGCATGATTCAGTGCAGAGGAGAAACCACCCCAGAACAGTGTTACTACTGCACTTCAAATGCAAGCATTGCCATCCAACACAACTGTGGCAACAGATTGGGAGGTAGAGCCTGGTTTGAGTACTATTACATGCAGTGGGAGAACTACACCTTCTTTGGAAGGAACCCTTGATAACGCTGAGGATTTTATCCTGAGAATACCATGTCTCTGTCGGATTCCGCGGGTTCATTCAGTCTCCCTGTGAAGATTCTTCTAACCAATTTGTTCAAGCAGGCTGTTGATTCTCCAGTGATGTTGTTTGCCTCTGGATCCATTGTGTCTTCTTTGTCTAAGATATACGGCCTGGTTCAGTGCTGGAGAGATATGTCAGTGGATGAATGTCGGACCTGTTTACTTTCCACCTGCAATCTCATTAATCAGGATTGCAGTCATAGAATGGGCTGCCAAATCCTCACTGAAAGTTGTATCTCTCGATTTGAATTGTACTCGTTTTTAAGCCCCACTCCAGCTCCAGCTCCATCTCAGATTCCTCCACTCCAACATTCTGCATTACCGCCTTCTGCATTGCCATCGGCTGTACCAGTCCAGGTCCTTTCCGGTATTGTAAATGGACAATATGCAACAATTTCTTAATCAGTTTTCTTTCCTGATATCTTCTTTTAAAAAAATTTTATTTTTCCCCCTTTTTGTTTTTGTCTCGGCGTGTTTCATATTGTTCTGCTGAATTCATTGCTTGGCAAGAGCCAACGGGTTCGGGCTTCATATCAGCGTGCCAATATCAGTGAAATAGTAGCTTGATTCATAGAAAAGGGGAAGACTAAACTTCCGCTCTGAGAAATGGGAAAAACTAGTTTGAAATCTTAATTCAATACAAGATGAAATCAAGAAGATTGTAGACTGAAATATTATGATCTCAAAATTAAGAGACAATAATTATGAAGGAACACACCAGGGTTGCAAAGAGACCTACGAAGGTTTGGACCATGATATAGATAATATATATGGCCATATATATGGCCAAATAGAGTATTGGATAAAAATTTATCCTTATGCCAATTTTCCCTGAGTAATGACTTACATAAATAGCTTTGATGCTTCTGCTATGCAAACATCATACATCTAAGAGCAATAGTAATTTGACTTTGAAACATGAAGCTGTTACTTTAGCTTCAAATCTTTGGCCTGTTAAATCAGTTTTTCATAGCTTATTGCATACTTCGTTATCTCTATGAAACTCAAACTGAAATTTTGGCAGATTCTTTCTTAAACTGTTATTATATTTCAGCATAAAAGCTGAAATTGGATGTGTGACACGGAAGATGCAATTCGTAAACTTAGCATTGGATTGGCTAGCAAATATATATTATTCACATCCATGTTCAAGCCCAAAGATAATTGAGTTAAACAGAAAGGTGTTCAAATTGGAAAACGTGAATCAGCATCTCGTTAGGCTACTTGCAAAGCATGAAAGAAAATTTCATGTGAATATCATAACTGAAAGTTATAGGTATGACTCTGTATTAATCAAGGTATCTCAGAAGTTCATAAGAAATCAAAAGAAAACATTATAATCATACGGATCTTTAAAAAAAAACAGCACAGCAAAATCTTAAAAGCTCTGTAAACACAAAATACAACTGAACAATCTTGATAGCTTGAACTATGCTCCAAGTGAGCTTTATTGAAGATCTTCTTGCCTATGCCTATTTCTACAACTAAATTGGATACTATTTTCATCTGATTCCATTGCCTTAATGGTAGGCAAATCACATTTTATATAGCTAGGCAAAGGACCCCAACAACCTTGAATGGAGTGGTGTTAGTGCTTCCCTCCATCATGGAAGCATTAATGCTCCATAACTAGAGTAGTGTTAGACTAACATAACCGAAACCATACCTATTACAAGAGATAAAGGATCTTTAATTAACCATACCTATGAAAAGTGGGTCACTTATTCTTACAAGAAGTTCATAAGAAATCAAAAGAAAACATTATGACCATCTAGAGGAATGTAACAATGCTTCAAGTATGACAAGTTGACAACCATTGTCTTGCCAATACAATGAGCTAATAACTTGAGCCACTTATCACTGGCTAACCATTAATGAGAGAGAAGCAAGTCGTTATTGTGATACTATGTAATAAGCACTGAATATCATTCTCATTCTAGCTGGTAAGGATTTTACTTCCATATATATTTTTTATAATTTAATTTTCCTAATATTTTAACAACCATTAAATTAATACTTAGTTTTCAATATGTACATATCCAGGCCAATCCATGAACAGATCTAGGAAAAGATTGTATGTGATTGTTGGAGTTGCAGGGTGCTCTGTTTTGCTTTTATTTCTATCAATTTCAGTTTCTTGTGTTTGCATCATTTGCAAGAGGAGAAAATCTACACAAACTTCATTTGAAGGTACAACTTATATTGCAATGACTTCACCAATGATTTCTTTCAACAAATTTCTCCAAATGATAATAGTTTAGTAGCCATTTAATTTGATTCATTGTTTAGATGATGACCTTACAAGAGAAGGGCCTATTATATTTCCTATACATGCTTTGATGACTGCCACTGACAACTTTGGTGAAGACATGAAGCCTGGACAGGGAGGATTTGGTGTTGTCTTCAAGGTCTTTTAGTTACATTAATTTTGTTCATACTTTTCCCTGAATGGAAGTATTATAATTGGTGACTTAATATTGTTGGGGACATTATAATTGGCGACTTAATAAAGTTGGGGACAGGGAAATTTGCTTGATGGAAAACAAGTAGCGGTGAAAAAACTGTGTAAAGTCTATTCAAGAAAAAGATGAGTTCATGAACGAAATAATTCTAATAGCCAAAGTTCAACACAGAAATTTAGTGGACTTGATTGGTTGTTGCTTTGAAGGTTCTCAGAGAATACTGGTTTATGAATTCTTGTCTAATACTAGTCTAGACAAGATTCTTTTTGGTGAGCTTTCAGAAAAAGAAAAGAAAAAAAAAAGCTGTTCAAAGGTTTCCAAAATCTTCATTTACTTTTGATGCAATTTTTCTGAAGGAATTCTATTTTTATTATCAATTTGCAATATTTCTTGCAACAGATTCAGAACGGAAAGGAGAAGTTGACTGGTTGATGCGGTACAACATAATCCTTGGGGTAGCCAAAGGTATTCAATATTTGCATGAAGATTCGAAGCTCAGAATTATTCATCATGACATCAAAGCAAGCAACATTCTGCTTGATGACAAATTGCAGATTTTGGCTTAGCCAAGCTCTTCTCTGAGGATGCAACTGGAATTTAAACCAGAATTGCTGGAACATAGTAAGTAGTTAATCCTAACATGCATTTTTAGGTACTCTAAATTACTATTTATTTTGCTTGAATTGGTTGCTTCTTTCTTGCTAGTGGTTACATGGCACCAGAGCATGCAATGCATGGTCATCTATCAACCAAAGCAGATGTATACAGTGTTGGAGTTCTTCTTCTTGAAATAATAAGTGGAAGAAAGAACAATCAAGTCGATGCCTCTATGAATATGCAAACTTTGCCAAATTGGGTATAAAATGTGATGAAAATTTGGCTTTGGGTTATATCCTCTAATGATAAGGATCAAATTTATAAAAGTTTATAATGAATTTTTATGTGCAGGCATGGCAGTTGTACAATCAAGAAAATATGATAGCTATGGTGGATGAAATTTTTAAAAAAAGATATATTAAGGAACCAGTGCTAAGGTGCATTCAGGTGGGGCTTTTGTGCACACAGGCTGATTCATGGGTAAGGCCATCAATGTCCAGAGTGGTATTGATGCTTTCAAGCACCTCCATAACTCTTCCTTCTCCCACAATGCCAGCATTCACAATTTCTAGCAGTACGAGTTCCTCTTTTAATACTCAGAAATGACTTCACGAAAACAGTGGAATCATTCCACAATATGCTACTTCAGCTGTAGAGGTGTCCCGTCGTGATCAGTCTATCACTGTATTAGAAGCAAGATGAGCAACCAAAATTGCGTTGCATAAATGTTCAAGGTTGTCCACAGTTATGTTATGTGCCAGAAAGTATAACCTACGATATCTAAATGTGATTAGCTATTGATTTATTTTACATATGGAGGGATGAGATAGTCTCTGGAACAGCAGTACCGAAATTAAAAAGTTATTTTCGGGAGAAAATTTGAAATAGCAGATGATTTCAATGCTTTTGACTATTAGAAATAGTAGAAATAATGGGGAAATAAATATTATTTCATTTGGAATATCAAACATGCTTCACATTATTTTGTTATAACTCTAGCCTGTGAAGTGGCTGTCTTTTAATAAAATCGCATCCTCTTGATTGAGGGCTTTCCTTGTAATGGGAATGTGTTGTTTTTTTTATTTAAAACAGTGGTTCATACTATGGATCAAAATTGAGACGTATTGCAAATTGAAATCAGCTATTCATTTTCAACTTTCGTAGATTGACAGGTTAATAAAGGATTTTAAAAATCTTGAATTTTATTTTGCAGGCATTCACTGCTTCAAATTGGAACTCTGGACTTCATCCACGGACGCCACGGAGGCACCGTGCAACACCGACTCGTAGTAATGCAGCTCCGTGGCGGACGCCGAGTTCAATCTCTATAAAATAAAAAGAAATAAAAATTACAAAAATTATAATAAAATAAAATGCTAAAATCTTTAGAAAGCTTGCTTATTTCCCTAAATCCCTATCAACGATATAAAATGATGAGTAATCAAAACTTGAATACTAGCAAGCTTGGTTGTAAGGGGGGGTGTTGGACCTGAAAAGAAGTTTTATTGAAATTAAAGGTGCATCAATTACAACAACTTGAATAAGTCATAAGGTTAAGGGGAAGGGAAAGTTGAGAGCACTGTACTATTAAAGGAGGAAACAGTGTTCACACCTACCGGAGATTCCCAAGAAAATTTAATGAACCGTTCACGGTGGATTTGGACACGTGTACAGAAGTAAAATCCTCATTAGGTAAGTACATTATAATTTTTCATACAATGGTGTCTCGATTTTCAACTTTCAACCATAACATTCATTGTCCATTAAAATCTTACCTATTTTTACCTTCAAATCGCGTCCAATCTTACTTGTTTTTCCTGCAAATCGTCCAACACCTTTTATTGATAGATGCTCCTACTCCACCATTCATAGGGAATTGGATGCTTCTGTTGCCAGACTCTCCAAACGCTTGTATTTTTGATTTCTCTTTTCCAACTCTGAAATTCATTATTTCATCTTTAGTTTTTTTCTCAGTATCTCACCCCGCATCCGCGTTTCTTAATGACGAAGGAGAAGATGAGTGTTTCTCCGGGAAGGAGGACGAAGGAGGTCTCGTTAACCCAATCTGATTTGAGTGAAGATGTTGTTGTCATTATCCAAAAAGAAGGATCCATATTGATGGACAACTATGGCATATATAGTGTATCAACTATCGTCTCATTTTCAGTTGCCCAATGGTTGTTGAGGATTGTTTACGCGGCCCTTTTGTTTACCCTAACCATCTTTTTATTTAGGGTCGCTTGCGTGACCCTTCACTTCCCAAAGCCTGCTTCCAGGTTACCTAGTCTAGCGACAGCTGAGTCCTTTTTTTATGTACATAAAAAAACTATCTCACTCTTTGGGATTCTTTTAAGATTTTGTCAATTTTTTCATGTTTGATTACAATTTGTTCAAAGAGATAAAATATTTGGAGGTTCACATTGAATCATTTGTTGAATCATTTTTTTCTCATCATTTCATTCCTGTTATTTTTCGAAACTTTTTCTTTTTGTTTCGTACTTTGGTTTGGTTAAATACAGCAAGATTATTTGACGTTGCAGAGTTTAATGTTAGGGTGAATGCTTGAAGAAAACAAATGGGAGATTTTAGCATAAAGAGAACAGATTCTCTTGGCTGAATATCTATTATATTTTTCATCATTTAACAATTTCGAAACAACTTTTTGTTGAGTTGCTTAATATTTTAGATAATTGAGTTTTTATTTTTGAAGTATGCTTAAGTTCTTAATGTCGCTCTTTGAAGACATACTAAAAAAAAATTACTAAAGTGGTTTTGCATTATCGTTAAGCTTTAGAAAACATTTCACTTTAATCAATTAATGTCTCTAATACAACGTTTTGTTTAGTTTCTAGTTTAATTGTAGTTATGACACTTTTTTTCTGGGTTGGTTGGTTTGTTTCTTTTGATCAAAGCAGAAAAGATTAATGAACCGAATCAGTCATAAGTTAGATCCCTACTTGTTTCTTTTGATTATGCAGACCAAACCCTACTTGCAGTCATAAGTTAGATCCCTTTTGCATGCATTAAAGCTGCTTTCACTGTTCTTCAACTTGGGCTTTATTCTTTCATTTAAAGAAGCAATTCCTTCATGATGTCATATTTCATATTTTATAAAATCCTGCCCTTGTTTCAATAGTTATTAAGTACATTTGTCTATGATTTTTAGTTTTTTTTTCTATTTCTTATTGAAATTTCATCTTGTTATTTTTAAATTTATCACTATTTTTTATTTTCAGTTTTTCCCCTGACTCTATTATTGTTTTGCATTTCCAAATTTATTACATTGAATGACATTTTAGTGTTAAAGCTCTTAAGACATTTTTCTAAAAACTCTTTGCTAGCAGAAAAAGAAAAAATAAATACCCTTAGTCATAGTAATTTGGGCAATTGGTAGGTATATTTATTTGTAATTTTTTTAAAATTCATTTTAACTTTTATGAAAAGTAGCAGTCATATCTCATTTTCTAATTTTTACCATTAATATTTACAGAGTCATAAAAATGAGCTCTATTCAAGACATATATAGCAATGAGAATGAAATAGATAGTACTCCATTGGAGAAAAATGCATCGCAAGAAGAAAATGTCTTAAATTGTAATGTGGAAATTTTGAAACCATTTGCAAAAGGTAGATTTATTTTGAAATCTCCATTAAAACAATTCATAACACAATTAAACACTTGTAAGAGTGGAAAAGGTAAAAGCAAAAGATGGAAGTGTCATGTATGTAGCCATGAATTCACTGCAAGTGGTACACGAATACATCATCATTTCTTTCAGACATTAGAAAATAAAATAGGAACATGTATTATTACATATAAATTTCCATATCTGGATATTTAAAAAGCTATGTATGACTACTTTCAAGTAAAGATTATAATAAAGAGCATTACTGTAAGTATTTGAACAAAGGAAAGTAAGAACAAAACAAAGGATGTTATATAACCAGCAAAAAGAAAAGTACTTAAACAAACAGAAATAAGTTTTCAAATTGAAAAAAAAAAAAAGCTGATATCAGTATTGCAAAAATGTTCTATGCAAATGGATTACCATTCAAACTTGCACGTACTCCTTCATTCAAAGAAGTCATTCGTTGTGCCATTGAAGCAAGTAATATTTTTAAATTTTAAATTATCATTTTTTATTTAAAATTATTAGTAAAACTAATATTTTTATATGGCAGGTCCATCTTATATCCCTCCAACTGAAGATAAAATTCGAAATGATCTTCTTGATGAGAGGTATGAACTTGGCATGAAAAAGTTGGAGGAATGGAAGCAATTTTGGCAGCAAAGTGGTTGTTCTATTATAATGGATGGATGGACTGATATTCATCAACGTCCATTAATTAATATTATAATTAGTTATCAACTTGGACCATTTTTTCTTAATGCTACAGAGTATTCCAATCATATAAAAGATGATAATTTTCAAGCCAAATTATTAGAGACAACAATTGCAACTATTGGTTCAAGAAACATTATTTAAATTATAACAGATTCAGCTCCTATTTGTAAGCATGCAGGAAAAATGATAGAAATGATTTATCCAAATATATTTTGGACTCCTTGTTATGTTCATTTTCTAAATAATACTCTTTGTGATATTGGTAAAATTGATTGGGTGAAAAAACTTATTATAGATGCAAGAGACATACAAATTTTCATTTGCAATCATCATTATTCAAATTCCTTGTTCAAGGAATGTAGCAAAAATAAGACTTTCAAAAAGCCTATAGAAACAAGATAATAGAATACACAAATCTATATTGTGTGTTTTTAAGAAATTTGATTTATTAATGCTAAACTAATTATAAATTTTGTGAAACAGATATGCTTCATATTTTATAATGTTAGAGAGAATGCAAGAGATACAAGAATCATTACAAACAATGGTTATAACCAGTAAATGGAAGAATTGGGAGGAAGCCAATACAACAATGGGAAAAAGTGTTAGAGAAAAGATTTTATCAGATGAGTGGTGGAAACAAATGAAGTAAGAAATAATTTATTTGAAATATAATTCTTTATTTTTTATTGTTTGCATCTTTATATCTTATTAAAAATAAGTATTTGTTATATTGTAGGAGGATTGTTAGCATGCTGCAACCTATTGTTGATTTCATTCATTATGCTAATAATATACACCTACATTAGGAGAAATTTATGTAATTTATGAAAATATGTTAACAAAAATTAAAAAAAGGGTTAGAGAAATGAATAGCTCTCTTCATTTCTATAATGCTTAGTTACTTCCATTGATTCTAAAAAGATGGAATGCTACAAATACCCCATTGCATATGGCTGCATATGCATTAAATATTAAGTGGTATTCTTCAAAACATAGAGATATAAATCCAACAAGGCATTGTGATGATTTTGATGTAAGAACAAGTTTTTTAGAATATGTTAAATGGTTATATTTACCTTGTGAGGCTAGCTTAATTAGAAAGGAATGGCTTCAATTTACTAAAGGACATACAAAAGCATTTAAATGTGAAGATGCTATACTTGATATGAATGAAATAGCTCAAGAATATCCAGCTGGATGGTGGACTTTACATGGTGGAGATACTCCTAGACTTCAAACTTTAACAGTGAAGCTTCTTTCTCACGTAATACAATCAGTTTTTCATTAAACATATAACAAATATTAATACATATTAATTTCCTTAATTAATTTATGAAATGTGATGTTTAAAAACTTGAAATAGTGATGTTTTATATATCATTATGCATTCTCTACACACCATGATTAGTAGGCTATTAGGTCTGAAGCTTCAAATGAGTTTGTTTATTGATGAAGTTTTGAATAATTTATAAAATGAATCTTTTAACCATGCAAAAATTTATTCTTGTTTTTATCATTTATGTAGGTTGCATCTTCTTCTGCTACTGAAAGAAATTGGTCAACATATTCTTTCATTCATTGGATCAAAAGAAATAGTCTGACTTCAAAAAGAGCTGAAAAATTAGTATCTGTTCATAGCATGATTAGATTGGAAGAAAGAAAGGAAATAAAATATAGGCAATCACCTACTCTTCATTGGGATGTTAATCCAGAAGATGATGATGTTCCAATAGTTGATGATAGAGAAAGTTATTCTACTGACTTAGTTAATGTTCCTAGAGCTATGAATCTTAATATTGATGAATCAATCCTTGATGAAGATGATTACCATGCAAATGATATTAATGACATAGAGCAAAATGAAGCAATTTTTACAAATTTACTCTTTAGAGTAGAGCAAGGAGAAAATATAGGCTAAAATTAGAACNCAATGTTTTTTATGATATATGATATTTAATTTTTTTAAAAAACTAATATATTTAAATTTTCTCTGTCACATCCCTGGCTACGAACCCATCCCCACTTTTTCATGAGGCACACATACCCAAACACATTCAGAATCACAAATCCTTGATTCCTCACTTCCACAAACCAGATTCTTTTGATGCATAGGTTCACACATACTGGCTTGTTACAAAATAGAATGACATAGAATTAGATGAGGCAAAGAGCTCTCAATTAAGGATAGAGAGAGTTCCAATGGTGACTCCACATAGCGAAAAGGAAAGGCTTCCTTGTAGAGATTACTGATGATAAGTGTAACTGGAACACACAGGTCTTTCCCATAGCTACAAGAGATGAACCAATTGATGACTGTCTAGATTGAACTTGGATGCTTGAGATGTGAGTTGAAAATAAGTGAGGCGAAAGATCTACAACTTCTCCAACCTGGTGAGCAAACATTTATTAGAATAATCAGTCTTTTGAAATAAAACATTGCATCTTCACTTCCAAATATAATATAAAATAGTAGGCCTAATAACTTTCCATAGAAAATTAAGATTAGCAGAAGTAATGTTCAAGAATCCGAATATGACATCCTCTTGAGATAGCTTGTATGATGGAAAAGCTTTGGAAGCCCACTTCCACACATGCTGAGCAAAGGGACAATGTCAAAATACATGGACAAAGTCATTTTGTCCACCACATAGAGGGCAATTGGGATTGGAAATCCCCAGATATTGTAAACGTTTACCAATAGGTAAACCATGGTGGAGGAGACACTAGAGGAACTACTTAATTTTGGGGAGGGTCGAAAGTTTCCAAATATGTTGGAAGAGAGGGATCCAAAATGTTACTGACTCTTGTTTGTGCCAATACTTATTGCAACGTTGAATGACTTTAGATGGGTCATGCATGAGATGAAAGGGGACAAATGGTTAGTAGGGCAAGAGTTTAACCCCATTAAGCCATTGAAGGCCATGAAAAAGGCTTTGCATTGTAACATCAAGTTGCCAATGACCGTGGAGAATAGAGTAAATCTGAACTAGACAATGGTTCATTGCAGCCGACTCCCCATACAAAGTGTTAAACTCGACCCCTGAAATCCAACAGCTAGCCAACCTAAGACAATTCAAGGAAATGACATCCTTCCGATACCACGAGGTAGCTACCTTAGCATTTGTGATAGCAAGGGGAGCGGGGGATAGAGGTAACCACCACAGACACACTTTAGAGAGGATAGTAGGGTTGATCTTAACGTTAGTCCAATTAATGTAAGTGTGTAGAATTTACCAAGCCCTCCAGATGCTTTTGAAAACATGAGATGCAGGAAGAATGATAGTGAGGGGGAAAAGGATCCAATTGACAAAATGGATGCCTTTCCAGAAGGGCTTATTTTTAGGAAATGCTTGATGAAGCCTTAATTGGAGGAGGGTCCCTATAATATCTGAGGCATCTAAATGTTGTACCAACCACTTAGCAACCAGGGTAATTCCTTGCTTATAGGAGTTCAAAATACCTAAGGCACCCTTATTCTTGTGGAGAGTAACAATATTCCAAGTGACTCGATGAAATCCTTTTTGAGAATCCTTGGAGGACCACATAAAGTCATGGAATAATCATTTAAGCTTCTGGTAGGCAGCTTGGGGGGGGGGCCCAACATGAAGAGTAATACACATGGGTGGATGTGCATATGGACTTACATACAAGGTATTTACCTGCAAGTGTGAGGGGTTTAGTTTTCCATTTGTCAAGTTTCTTTTGAATTCGATAAATAACCTGCTCCTAGAGAATAGAGGTTGAACCTCTAAAATGGAAAGGAATTCCTAGAATCTTAACGATGTCTTGATCCTAAAGCCGCTTCCAATTATAGTTGGTCACATGTTTGTAATTTCCCTTAAAGCTATAAACAGAGGATTTATTCCAATTAATTGTGGAACCTGAGAGTGTGCAATATTGTTCCATCATTAATAAAAGGCGGTGCAAATTGGCGACTGTGTTTTGAACTAGAAAAAAGGAGTCATCGACGAAGTGTATATTGAGAAGCTGTTGTTGAGAGGAAGAAAGGCAAACCCCAGTGAGAACTTTAGTTTGAATTTCCAGGTTAATTTGATGATAAAGAAAGTCTAATGTGATGATAAAGAGATAGGGGACAAAAGGACAACCTTGCCGCACTAACCTATGTATTGGAAAGGGAGAGGTAATGTCGAAGGTAGTGGCTATTCTTGCTATAGCATCTAAGAATAAACATTTCACCATATGCAAGAACTTAGGACCAAAACCAAGTTTGGTCACAGTCTACAAGATAAAATCCCACTTAATGTTGTCATAAGCCTTAGTGTAATCAAGTTTCACAAGGAGAATATCTTGTCCATCATCCTTAGCCCACTTGAGACCTTCCCACACCACAATCACATTATCTAAAATATATCTACCAGGAACAAATCTTGTTTGCTAGGGAGATATGATCTGGCCAAGAATTTGTTTCAACCATAAGGCAAGGCACTTCATCCAAATTTTATACACTACATTGAGAAGAGTTATGGGAAGCCAATTGGAGATATTAGTTAGATCCCCAGACTTGGGGAGGAGACGAATTACCCCTTGATTTAGATTGAGCCCAAGGGAACCAGTTAAGAGAGCCTTGTTAATGATCTACAAAAGATCCCTTCCTACCAAATCCCAATGATTTTAAAAAAATTTCATGGGAAAACCATCATAACCAAGACCCTTTCCCCGACTTAACTTGGAACAGGCTTCCTGTAGCTCTACCAGAGTGATATCAGTGTCAAGACTTTGTAGCATAGTGGGATTGATAAGGCAAGGATAATCGAGGGTTGCAGCCTTGAACGAAGAGATGTCCATTGGGGTAGCTGCAAAAAGGGTTTCAGAAAAGAGCGGATACTGTTGTGGTTAGTAATGGTGGTACCATCACATGAGATTTTGTCAATAGCATGCAAAGGGGAAGCAGTATTGAGATACTTAAAAAATTACTTACAGTGTTCATCTTGAATATTTAACCAAGTCAGCCAACTTTTAGTTAAGGCACTTTGTGCTCGGTACACTTCCCAATGTTGGAAGGCAACTTGTGCTTTAGCTAGCTCCTCATGAACTAGAGTATTGAAGGGATCTTGAGCTAGTTTATTAGTGAGATATTCAATAGTGAGGTGAATTTTGTTATATTCTTGTTTGACTCGAGCAACCATAACCTTACCATACGAACGAGCAAAGTTTCGCACTCAACATGAAGCACGATGCCACCAATTAATCTAGCCCACCTGTTTTAGGAGCCTAGGTTCAGCATTCCAAAGGTTGGATAGAAGAAGTTGGGCAATTGGGAAAGAAAAATAGTTGTTGTATAGTTAGAAAAGATGGAATTTTTGTCGATCAGGGTTGCCGTGAATCTTAATAGATATGGAGATAGGAAGATGGTCAGATAAGGTGGCATGGTGATGAACTGTAGTGGCGGAGAAGGCTTACCAAAAGGAAAGGGTGGAGAAATAGAACCTATCTAACCTATTGTAGATGCGAGCCTGCCCAAGAAGGAGATTGCTCCAAGTAAATCTATGGAGGGGAACGCATGTGGAGTTGTCCGCCCCATCAGAGAGGTAAAATGTTTTCTTAAAGGAGGACCACGTCTGATACTCAAGATTAAGCAGTTGGAAAAACACCCCTCCGAGCTTATCTTGAGGAAATTCTACCATATTAAAATCTCCTCCGAATATCCAAGGCACTGGGGGAAGAGAAGTTGCAAGTTCTTGCCAAAGGAGAGCTCGTTCTGTGGAGTTGTTTGGGGCATATATCGAGCAAATGCCAAAAGGGCCATGCAGGGATGAGAAGGTGGCCCAGGAAACTCTATGCCCAGAATTAGAACCACTTTAAAGGATTTTAGTTTTCCATTAGGGTGAGAGGAGAATGGTCATGCCTCCTTTCCCACTCACATGGGATGTCGCTAGGATTAAGGAGTGAGGAAGAAACCAATGGGTGGAATAGGATAAAAGATCGGCCGATACCTTAATTTCTTGAAGGAGAATGAAATCAAAGGCAATATTAAGACTAGATATAAAGTTGCCTACTCACTTCCGTTGAAGCCTACCAGTAAGGCCTCGAACGTTCCATGAAAGGAGATTCATGGGGAAACAAGAGGTAGTTTGGATGGGAGGTCAATGGAAGGTTTGGAAGTCAAAGAACCAGTTTCCTTTGTTCCTAACAAGAGAGCAAAGGAGTTGTTGGTTGGGACAAGGGCCATGGAAGTGTGTAGTGAAGAGGAGTTGGAGGGAGGAGTAGAACTAAAGGAAGCTTTTACTCATTTCCTTCCTCTGAGACTGAGTCCTTGACAACGTTTGAAGGGATGACATGGGTGGAGGTGTGAGTACTTGACTATTGTTTCTATAGCTTGGAGGGGTTAGACTGAGAGGAGGATTGAGGAGTTGTTGGGGAAGGAGATATGAATTTAAAGGATACTGAGGGTGGACGTAATGGTGTGACTGGGGAACGAGTCTTCTGAGATGCTACAGGTTGTTTCTTCTTGGCTAGGATAGGACATGCCAATATATGATGCTCGCCCCTGTGACAATAGCTACATGAGTTTGGAAGGTAAAAATAGTCCACTTTTTGGGTGAAGAGTTTTCCACCAGCAACGAGGGTTAATGAGGTCTTCCAAAGAGCTATATCCAGTTCAATACAATAATGGCGAATTTGAGTTCCATTGATCATCGTACAATGATCAGAAATAATAGGGCCTAGGGTGCTTACAATGTCCCTCTCAACAGATGAGAAAATAAGTGGAAGATTGGGTAGTTCCACGTAACAAGGAATTATATTAAAAGCCGGGTCATTGACATTAAAGTCAAAACTCCATGTGTGTGAGAGTAGGGTTGCGTTCCTTGTTGGAAACGTTTTTTGAGAGAGAGCCTTTTCAACCTTAGAGGCATTAGATAATTCTACCAAAATGAAATGACGAGCATAGCATCAAGCATGAGAAACCTGAATGCCATGGGGCTGAAGGAGACTATGGATTTGAGTGTTTAAACTTGGGGACTTTGGTAAAAACCCCACAATTTGAAAAAAAATAAAACGAGATGTGAAATATTTAGAAACTGCTTCAAAAATATCATCAGGTAAAAGAAAATCAATTTGAGGTGAGGTAGATGAACTTCCCTGAGGAAAAGCAGAACCCAATGAATCCTTCATTGCGACTTGCCCACCCCCGGGCCATGCACTTTCCCAGCATCGTCCTGCTACCTTAACTGCAAGAAAACTCTCATCACTAGTGAGCATGTTTTCGTCCTCCAATACTGAATATCTTGTATAATTTTGTTGGTTTTTATGAACTAGGTCTATTTACGATTCTAGAATGATGGCGATTGAGCCTGCAACGTCTAATATAGAAAAACCGCCTCCATTGCCAAATGCATTGCCTGTTTCTCTGTTGCCAAAACTGTCATTGCTGCCCAGACTAATGCTAGAATTCATGCACAATGGTGTCCACGGCGATAGATAGGTGCAACGCTGTAGACAACAAACCCTTGTCCTAGCCTAGAGCACACAAGATCGATCTGTCTTTCAGCTTGCATGCCCCCTGGAGGAGGAACGCCAAAAACCCTCAATGTTGTTCCTCCTTTACCAACTCCGTTTCAACATGAATCTGAAGACAAACGTATAATGCAGGGTTTATTGCAAGCTTGGTTGTAAGATGTCACCGCATCAATAACAAACCCTCAAGATTGTATGTAATATGTGTAAGATGAAATAATATAGAAATGAAAAACAAAGCATAAAATGGTAAGAAACATGTAATGTGGACTTATGAATTCAATCCTTCCATGAGAAGGCTATCTAGTCAAGTGTACAACTTTACAATTAATACTTTGAATCTTTCCATTAGACTCAACACTTTTTTATTAATAATTGTGACCTTCTAACCATGCTACATAAGTCAATAAACTCTATGTTAAAAATTAAATTGAACATGTGCAACATCATCATAATCATCCTAGCATTATCCTAACAAAATAGGATTGACTACAAGTTCTTTTTCATCATTCACCTCTATGAAGAGTTAGATCTTTGTTTATTTGTAATTTCTTCCATTCATCTTTGATCATTTTTTCCCATGTCTTTTTAAGTATTCATTTTGGTGGCTTTCCTAATGTAGTAACTCTTTTTATAGGTTCATTATCTAATCTTCTTCGCACATGCCCAAATTATCTAATATATCATTCTTGTAACATTTGAAATATAAGCTATTCCAAGTCTTCATCTAATATCTATATTATGTAGTTTATCTATTTTAGTGACATTCAACATCCATCTAAATATTCACATTTCTACAACATTAATTTGTTGCTCATGCCTCATTTTTATAGCTTAACATTCAACATTATATAAGATAGTAGGCCTTATTTTTGTTTTGTAAGATTTTTTCTTTAATTTTATTAGGATTTTATTATCAGATAGAACAGCTCTAGCCTATCTCTATTTTGACCATCCTACTTCAATTCTATTTCTGATATCTTTATGTGCAGTATACTCTAAAATAAAATAACATTATTAATTTAAATAACAAGGTGTACAACTATAAAAATCCAAACAAGCTCCTCAATCTAGACATAAGCACATGAGTAACAAGGTCAATGAAACATCCATAGGCTGAAGCCTCAATCTTGAACATTTGGTTTGATTGTTGTAGCATCCTATAATGATTGCAAAAGGAAAATTGATATAAAATTAGGAAAAATTAAAATCTCTAAAGTAATTCAAAAAGTCCTTTAGCTCTTGCTCAAAAAGTACAATCTATAATAGTTGTTGGTTGTTGCATTAGATACTAGTAATAATGTTCAAAATGGAAAACAATAAATTTAACACCTTAAATTTTTAAGTCAAAAATAGTTAATGACCACTAATATTGGCAAGATTGTGCTATTTTGCTGATCACTAAGTGTCACTATGAATAAAATACATAGCAACTAGCAATACTACATTATCTCTTAAAAATAACATATAGATAGTTATCATGATATCAAAAACATAAAGCAAGATATTTCATGTGCTATTTTTTTCTAATATGTCTATTTCACTACTAGTTATGCTAGCTATAGCGAGGGACTGATAGTTTTTATAGAAAAAATCATAAATTCCAATCATAAGAGGTCATTAGAAAAAATGCCAAGAATAGATAATTTATCCTTGAAATGATGTTAATGATCTAGCAACGATAATTAACATTAGATAATTTTCCCATTTTTTAAAAGTTCGTCATTTATGATTTAATTCTTAAATTATAAAGGGCATGTTTTGCATCAAAAGCTAACTTTGATTATGTAACTCAACTACATAGTACCAATCATAATAACTCATTATCAAATCCTTCACCTATATTAACAAGTTAACCCACACTGAGGTAGTTGAACTTGAAGCTAAATAACTATATGTACCCTTGGATCATGTAGCTAACACAAAACTTTAGTAGAACTTCATTTGTTAGAATAAAGTTTTGCTCCAATACATATAGCTAGAGAGATATAATGTTGCTTTTACCTTATTATTTGTAACATAGTATTTTTTATATTCATTCCCTAAAAGTGATGTACTATTTTTAACATTGCATCTAAAATATACCTTAGGCAAGTAAAGTTTCTTTTACGAAGTGCTTTGAAAACAATATATAGTAAAAAAAAACATCCAACTTTAAATATTTAATTATAATTTTAAAAACAATGAATTTATTTTACACTCTCAATGATTATAAATTAAAATTATGCAATGAATAAAAACTCAACAATTTGCAAAAGCAATCATTTTCCATCAAAGAAAATTTTTAAGTGTTTAAAACATTACATAAATAAGGCCATAGCCACCACTACATCTAAATACTCCAAATACTATGTTGACTCAAGCATTGACATTCGTGTGTGGGCCAAGTATTTCTTAAAAGATACCCTTCAAAAATTAAAAATAATAAAATGAAAAAAAATTAAAGCAACCCTTCCAAATGTGGATTCAACAACACTACCCAAGCTCATGGATGGGGATAGCTACCTACACCTTTCTAACAAGAACTCTAGCAACAACAAATACTCTACCTTGAGGATGTTAACTTGGCAATCTAAGAGAATAGTTCCAGTTTAAAATTAGTTAAAAACCCTTAAAGTATTAGTGGTTGATGAGTGGCGAGGTACCCCTACACTCAACCATATGAATACGAGCATTTTCATGCGCGATCCGGTCGAACTCCGCAGACGAACTAGTTGTGGCACTTAGACAGTTATCCTTAGGTCACAGTTCGCTGTCTTCCCACCTGGACTAATATTATAATTTTCACATATGGTTTAGTCCAGAGTGAGGTGTATGATGTATTCCTAATCTAACACCACTCCTGAAGGAAGTGGAAAGTAATATTAACTAAGCTAAGCTAGGAGGAAAAGGGTAAGAGAGTCTAATCTAGCCTAAGTGTGATGAGCATCCGTTCCTTGATCATCCGTACACATTTTGGACTTTGTGCATGACTACCACTGGGATTACCAAGCGTGGATCCTAGGTATGCCATTGGGTTACCAAGTAGTCACACTTAAATGCTTGTAATCAAGTTGTACTCATTCCGCATTACTAGGAGATAAGGGTGAGAGACTAATTAAGAAAGCAGTACATAACAATTAAATAAATAAATAAATAACAATGTGAATGCTGCAATGATGAAGTAATCTTGATCTTTATTGCCAATCATGTATGTGTCTAAGTACGTCACACTCAAATAAAGGATGCCGTACAATTACATTCACCACACTACGGCAGACACTAGAAAATAATCTATCTTTGGAGGGATCAAACTGCCAAAGCTTCGCTACAATCTAACTCCTAATGATGAACAAGGAAGAGCCACTTCTTATTTATAGACATTGTGGCAAACTGCGATATCACGTACGTGATATCGCAGGGGAAGATGTGATATCGCGTACGCAATACTACGGGGAATGCGATATCGCGGCAAACACGATATCGTGGCCCATGCGATATCATGTCCCATCATACTCCCACAACTAAATAAAAACTCATCCTTGAGTTATAGTGATTACACAATGGATAGGTATGGGATTATTGATGGAAAAAGAAATGGGACAATGCCACAGTATGGGAAGAAAATACAACACACAAAAATGCTACAACTACAAAAATTTGGAACTCATGTAGTTCCTGGTGGTGGTGGCTCGTTCATGGGTGCTTTCCCTTTGTCATGTGCTCTAGGTTTTGAGGCTTGTTGGCATTGAAGTATGGCCTGGAGCTTCTCCTCTTCAGTCCGAGGGCCTTGTGCCATCCATGCTAGTGTTCCAATGTTTGACGGAGTCGACACTTCCCACGAACAGGGTAGTTGCAGGAACATATGGTTGGCTTTGACATACCATGCCGCGAACACTCATCATTCCTCCTCATAGGCTTTGACTTTGTTCTTGTATTTGTGAAGGTCCGTTAGCCATCGAGCCAAGTTGGTTGCAATGTCTTTCTGTCCTTGGTAGCTTGCTTTTACCACCTCAAGTTTAGAATTTGCGACATCTAGTTTCTCAACCAGCTTCTTGCGCTCTGCAAGTTCTACTTCATATTTGATGTGGGTGGAAGCTACCTATTGCTTGAGCTCTGACCTCAGGTGCCCTGCTATTAACATGGCAAGGTTGGCATATCTAAGGTTTTCCAACTCCATGTATTCTGTCAAGTCTTAAATCTATAGGTCCTAGTTCTTAACTTCCGCTTGGTGGACGAAGGCATATGTATCCAATATGGCCCTCCAATCAGTGTGTTGAGCACTGATATTGTTGATTTAAGCCTTGGCCATATGGATCTTCTTCTCTAGGATTTGTCTGTGCATCCCCACCTGATCACGAAAGTGCTCCTTTAGCTTCTCATGTCGTTTAGCCTCATTCTGCCACGCGCTTATCTCAATTGCTAACTTTCGGCGAATTGCGCATACCTCCTCCATTGAGAGGGTTCGATTTTCTCTGGCTAAATGGTTCACATCTCGGTTGACCCAGATGAATTGTTCTCGTAATTGATGAAAGTGTTCATCGAGAACATTCTTTTGCTTCTCTACAATGGTCAACCAAAGATTGTCTGCAACCAACTACCTGTTTTCTTCTACTAAGGCTTTGAGTGCCTTAAGATGCACATGGGTTTGCGCCTATGATGCGGAGGCATCCCAAACAGCCTTCTCCTTTTCTTTTGCCACCCTTTTATTCTCTGCGATTAGCTTTGTTAGCTACTCGGTTCTAAAGTTTTCTAGCTGGTCTGTGAGAACAAATTGCAGAGGGTCCCGCTGTGCTTATTGTAAGGCCATGAGCTACTCTTGTAGTTTCTGCATTTCAACTTCAGCATGCTCAATCCTCACTTCGGATATGACCAGCTTTCCCTTTGTGGAAATGAGGTCTAATTGAATTGTTGTTACATCCTAAGGGATGTCAAACAGGGACATCATTAGTTGCCCTATATGAAGCAATATATCAAGTACATCCTCATGTTCCGCAGGAGTCATTGAGGTTCTAGCCAAAGTTTGACCATCCCGTGCTCCTGAGAGATCTGCTGGTGGCACAACAAGTACATTGAAAGATTCTTTGATGTGGTCTGCGACCACTTCTACAGCCCCCCGCCGGCATTCTGATGTTGCATGACCACCATAGTGGCCCCTTCACCAATCTCTAATTGTACCTAAAAAGATGCTGTGTTGCCTGAGATCTGTTGTGACCATCTACTATCCCCTCCTCCTATTTGAATGGATAATTCGCCCCTTGTGCAATCTAATGAAACTGTAGGTTGTATAGCATCATCGATAACGCGAAAGAGGTTTACGTCATCACGACTTCCCCAACTGACTATCTCAACGATGGCCCTAAGATGGCTCATTGACGATCTGTAGTCTTGCAGTGGCAACGGCTGATCCTGGCCTGTGCTGGGCCCTGCTTCTTGTTATTGGCTGGGACCTATGGCTGGAGGTTAACTGGTTCTAGCCATCTATTCTTCTTCTTGTTTGGGTCCCAACTCTTCGCCAGTGCTTTTCCTTGGAGCTGGTGCTTTCAGCAATTCAGCATAAGAAGCAGTTTGAGCTTTTTGGAGGACGTCATTGGTGTGTCCCCGAATACCCGCACGTTGGCACAACTTTTTGATAAGACAAGGGAAAGGTAGTGCCATCTTCCTTGTCTTTCGTTCTTCGAACCACCTCAGGATCTCCGTCAAATATAGATGGGGTAGGTTAGCGTTAAACTTTCTCATCAACACTGCACATCCTCTAGCCGCATACATGGATATCCTTTTTAAGCCTTTTGTGGGGAAGAGGTGATATGTTCCAATCTTGAAGTAAACCCTCTCTTTCATCATCAGTTCACCAAATGCTTTGTCTCTACCATAAGCCTTCTATAACCAATCCTTTCGCACATTAAGGTCTGAACGGGTAGATAACCGAGCAACCTTGGGCCCTGTATTTGGAAGGTTTAACACTTCCGAAATGGCCTAGGCAGAGAAGTCAACTATCACACCACAAATGTTAACAGTGGTGCCTTGCTCCTTATTGTGTCAAAACTAGTACGTCTCTCCTAGGTACCAGGCACTACTTTCAGAGAGGATAGGCCATAAGGGAGACCCCTTGAGGTGATCCCTAACAGCCTCAAGAGCGAACTCTGCAAAGGATTCGAAGTTCAACTCCACAATCACTACAGCGAATGTGGACTTCTCATGAATAGCCTGAACACATTCTGGGGTCAACGTGAGTTGTTGTCCCAGTTCAGGTGCAGCAGCAACTCCACCTTCTACTTGCCCAGACCATCCAGTAGAAGGTTCATCTTGATGAATGTTGAATGAGTGCTCCTCCTGTTCTGCATGTTGTCTAGCAGGACCTTGTCTTCCACCTCTCCGAGATCGTTTCTTTCCACCTTGAGCAAGACCCTCCTACTGTGCACGTTTTGGGGCCATCTGCAATCACACAAGCCAAGCGTCAGTAAGGTTGTTTTTGAAGTTAAGTTATACCTTACTGTTTGCCTTAATTAAAGATCTTATGTTATAACGTGTGATCGTGCCCGAAAGTTTGTAATAATGAGTCCTGTGACTTAGGTGGTTTCCATTTTTAATTTCCCAGTATGCCTAAGGATTATATGATTTTTAGGCACAATTATTCTAAGTGTTAGTTAATTACCCTAATTGATGTCCTTTGGGCGATGATAAATTTCAAAAAAGTTAGGCACTTTTCGGCAAGTGTCTCTCCCCCACGACTAAGCTGAACACTCCGGGTTCAACAGGTTCAAATGGAATTAAAATCGAAGTACCAGCGAGCAAGATATAGTGAGAAAAGCAAGGGTCATGCAATTGCAAGTCATAGAGAAAAATTTCAAAAACTCCCCGCCGTGTGAATGACAAAATGATGCTAAGTGTTGCGGTGGGGCTACCTATTTATAGGCGGCTGGGATGCGATATCGCGTACGATACATCGCGTACGTAATATCTCATCCCTAGTGATGTGAGACACTATAAAAAGACCAAATTTTTTAATGATTTTCTTGAAATTAGCGATGGAATTAAGGACATTGACTATGATCAAGATGTTCTAGGGTAATTTCATTAATTCAAAAGGCACAATTAATGATAATGGTGTGGATTTTATCAATAAAACCTTGGGTGATAAGAAAAAGGGTTTGTAATGGTGCATTGGAACGTTAAAATTCAGAGGGATAATAGTAGGGAAAGAAAATTATGAACAATTATGCTAAGGGTAAGAAATTGTATGTGAGCAATGTCAGAAGTGAGAATTACAAAAGAATACACAAGTGGTTCCTCCCCAAAGTAGGTTTCAACCTATAATGCCCTTGTGTAACCACACTTAAAGTGTTCATGGGCACGCTCACCCACTTCATTTATGACTACCCTTGCATGATCGCCACTTGGCGCGCATGCAGGATGCCCCCCCCCCCCAGCGACTTATCTTGCGGACCTGCAGAGCATGGCGCGAGCTTGCAGACACCATGGGAGCGACGCCGACATACGAACCTGACTGCGCCGTCTACCAGGATGACACGGAACTCTGGTAGATGGTCTACCAGTGCGGCTGGGCCGACCTGCTGCAGAGGCTGGTCGGGGACCCTGACCTTCCTGAAAACACGTTCTTTACTAACTGGCGCGGTGATCAAACTTTCTTTCGTGGCCGTGCAATTCGGCTCACGGAAGCTGCCCTGGCCAGCTATTTGGGGGTCCCGGCCGCTGGTGAGGTCATCCTGCCGACCTCCCACGGCCTCCAGAACTCTGCGACCTTTTTCGAGGGGCTAACTCTGAGAACGCAGAGCTACCAGGTCCCTTGGTCTTCTCTCCCGCGCCTCTGGGCTCGCGCC
>MNCI01034267.1:431794-455793 GCA_015680685.1 Gnetum montanum | reverse complement strand
TTTAAGTTTTAAGAATTTCAAGAATATCATTGTACCCTTGAACAGAACCTCTTATTTGTAGAATGGATGAGTGGGTGTAATGGGCTCACTATTCCAAATAATTGATCACTCATGACTTAATGACATAGAACACACCTCAACCAACGATCCACATGAGTGTTTTATTCATAGATGAGATTACTTACAAAAATGTAATAAGACCGAAACACAAAAACATAAAATATACAACAAAAAGTTGAAAAATGAAAAACTGAAAAACAAAAAGTTGTAAAATTAAAGAAAATGAAAAATATTTATTAATCCTGCTTATTATTTAGAATGGGGGATATCCCCCATAACTAAACGGTTGAGCATGACAAGGATTAATAAATAAAGGTTGAGGATCCTTGCATGTTGGAAGTATTGGAACTAGTCCATACTTACCCCATTGGGGTTCACACACGTGATGGTAGTAAGCATAGTGGGGCGCTTTATACAATGTAGTTCCCGAATAATGAATTGACCCACTATGATATTTGGGATCGTTAGATGGTATGCAAGGATTGGGTTGTCGCTCTCCATGTTTGTGTTCATTGGGTCGTATTGTTGTTGGAGTGTTAGTTGGTGGCCCTGATGAAGTAACATGAGGTGCTGGGTTCGAAGGTAAGTGTGCACCACAGTGTGGAACTTGTGCTGGGTTGGAAGATGTAGTGGTGTCGGAATTGTGTTGTCCCTTCTTACGGCCATGTTTAAAGAAAGGACGCTTTTGATGTTGAGGAGGTTTTTCACTATTGTTAGTAGTAGTAGCACAAGTGTCGTTCATGGATTGTTGTTGTGGTACAAACACCTTAGGAACAATTGGTGGCACTGAGGAAGGAGGAAAAGAATGAGAATGCTGAAAGTTAGGAGGAGTATAAGGTGCACAAGGTGGTGATTGTGTTGGAGGCATGGGTTGATAGTATTGAGGAGAATGGTACTGTGATGAGATAAAGTATGTTGGCTTAGTTGAAGAAACAGGATGTTGAACAAGATAAGCGTTTGGATTCAGATAACATGAAGGGTGCCTCCAGTCTAAGGGTGGTCTCCCCCATGACTAGGATTGTTGCCACTATGACCGAACACAGTATCTCTATACGAACTCTGGATGTAATGTATTTCCTTAATGCTCATGTAAATGTAACAATATTGGACATTGGCCCTTGGGGTGATCGTATAGGCATATGTTGCATTCATACGTATGATTGGCAGTTGAGCTCTTATTTTCCTTATCCCTTCTTTCCGATTGTCTACTATTTCATCCTGCTTCTTGGATTGTCAAAACTCTATCTCCAATGATGTTGATATATTCTCCACACTTTTGATTCATCCATTTCAACATCTTATTGATCTTTGCCTTAGCTTCTTCTAATGTTTGTTGTATTGGCAAAGATGATGTTTCCACCTTAAGATTGGTTGATTTCTCCTTTTTATGATCATGGACCTTTGTTAAGTTGAGATTTTGATGTTTTTCAACACTCTCCCATCTAGCCAAGTCTCCTTCTTCTTTTGCTACCCACTTAACAAGCTCGTGGATTTGATGGGTTCGTAGTTCGTATAGTTGACCTTGGGCATACATTCCTAAGGTCTCTCTGGTTTCATTACGCAGCCCATCAATGATATGGTACATTAGCCTTTCCTTAGAAACCCATGGCCTAGACAGTTGTTTAACAGTGCATAATATCTTTCTAAGGCCATGTCCAAGGGTTAATGTTGTGCTTGTTTCCATTCTTGGATTTGTTTCCTCAAGGCTAACACTCTTGCATAGGTTTGATATTTTTCATTAAAAACTTCTACCATTGTTGACCAACGTCGTATCGAATTTGGTTTTAACGATCGATACCATACTTTTGCTTGGTCAATGAGTGTCATAGGAAAGAGCTTAAGTTTTTGCTAGCTGTTATCAATGTTATTCCATGTGCATGCATCGTAGAAGGCTAGTAAATGTTGATGCGGATCTAAGTCATAGCCTCCTAAAAATTTAGGAAAGTTGTTTAAATTGAGCCTGGGTAGACAGCTCTCTTTACGATGCCTACGTGAGATTCGAACAGCCTCTTGTATTTGCATTAAGCTTGTAGTGGCCAATGGGGGTTCATCGTCATTGAGTAAATTATGCTTTCGTGCGTTGTGATGACGTTGCTTTTATTCATTTTTATAAAAAACTCCCACTTAATGTTGTATACTCCAATCTTCATCGTCATAGAGTTCATTGGTTCTCCAATGAAATTCCTCACTAAGTGTGGCGTTATTGTGATCTTGTAGGAGAGCCATTGTTGTGTGTGAATTTGAATGTGACTTTTTATAATTACTTCTTTCTAAGAGATATATCGTTACGTCCTTTACAGTGACCTTGTATGATATAACTAATCTAGATAACTAACACCGTCCTCGGCAACGGCACCAATGATGAGTGGCAAGGTACCCCTACACTCAACCATACGAATATGAGCATTTTCACACGCGATCCAGTCGAACTCCGTAGAAGGACTAGTTGTGGCACCTAGACATAGGTCGCAGTTCGCTGTCTTCCCACCTAGACTAGTATTATAATTGTCATGTATGGTTTAGTCCAGAATGAGGTGTATGATGTGTTCCTAATCTAATGCTACTCCTGAAGGCAGTGAAAAGTAATATTAACTAAGCTAAGTTAGGAAGAAAAGGGTAAGAGAGTCTAATCTAGCCTAAGTGCAATGAGCATCTATTCCTTGATCATCCGTATACATCTTGGACTTCGTGCACGACTACCACTGGGATTACCAAGCGCAAATCCTAGGTACGCCACTGGGTTACCAAGTAGTCACACTTAAATACTCGTAATCAAGTCGTACTCATTCCACATTACTAGGAGATAAGGGTGAGAGACTAATTAAGAAAGCAGTAAATAACAATTAAATAAATAAATAAATAACAAAGTGAATGCTGCAATGATGAAGTAATCTCGATCTTTATTGTCGGTTACGTGTGTGTCCAAGTACATCACACTCGAATAAAAGATGTCGTACAATTACTTTCATCACACTACGGGTAGACACTGGAAAATAATCTATCTCTGGAGGGATCAAACTACCACAACTTCACTACAATCTAACTTCTAATGATGAACAAGGGAGAGCCGCTTCTTATTTATAGATATTGCGGCAGACTACGATATCGCGTACGCGATATCACGTACATAATATCATGGGGGATGCGATATTGCGTCCCATCAACGATTGTCATCTATTACTTTGTTGATTATTTTTCTATGTTATGTGTTACAATATTTTTCATGTAAAGATCTTTATTAATTATAAAACATGTTAAAATATGAAAATTAATTTACATTATAGGATTTAATTTTTTTGAAATAGTTCATTAT
Source organism: Gnetum montanum (assembly GCA_015680685.1). NCBI lineage: Eukaryota > Viridiplantae > Streptophyta > Gnetopsida > Gnetales > Gnetaceae > Gnetum > Gnetum montanum. The sequence continues at coordinate 452,420 of MNCI01034267.1, read as the reverse complement.
AAATATTTTTTTGGTCGAAACACTACTAATTAGCTGAACTTTGTCGTAGAAAATAAATAATTAACATTATAACACATGACCCAAAGATGTTTTCATAGAACTTTTATGAGTGTATAATGGCTAAACTTTATCATGGAAAATAAATAATTCTGATCATAGCAATGGGTATGTGATGAACTTTTTCATAAGAATGGGTATGTGATGAACTTTTTCATAAGAATTATTATGGGTGTGCAATACCTCAACCATATTGGTTGGGCCAAGAGATAAATTTTTCCACATGAATTATTAGAGGTATGTAATGGCTCCACCAATTACCAATACAAAACTGAAACTAAACAATTGGCAAAAATTATTTGACACTGATTTTGATTTCTTTTTTGGATGTAAAAATCAATTCTTATTAGAGGGATTTCATTAATTTAAAAAAGAAAAAGATTCTCTCAACCAAATAGTAAATATATATTTGGTAAATATAGAGCTAAACTATGGCAAGTAACACAATTTTATGTAAACACTAGTTTTCTCTTCAATGAACCATGCATTGCAATGCAGAGTTGTGAAGAAATTTCATCTTTCTTCGTACAGGGAGGTGTCTTGAATTCTTATTTAGAGGGGATTTCATCGCTTTTATTGCTTACCATACAAAGCTCAAACATTTTATAACTTCCAACACTACTGCCAAAATTTGTGTACTATATAACATTCAAAGATTGTCAAATAAAATTTCCATAAAAGAAATGTGAAATCAATTTTTTATAAAATTTGTATCAAGAAGCTCGAATCAACTTTGTTGTCTCACTGAAAGATCAACTTCTTGAAGCTTAAGTATTTTACTATCTTCCACTCCACCTTTTCCTCCCCTGAACCTTTCACAGACTATTCTTTGTTCCTTCAGCAATTCAAACATTTTAAATGTACTTTTACATGCAGCCCACGGGGTCCAACGCTACCATGATACTTAGGTACCGCAAAGCACAATGGATGAATTCTTACTTCCTTCAAGCAAGTACATAATTAGATTCTTTAAAAGCAGACAATTGGAAACTTACAATTTCAGCAAGGGAAGAAGACTAACTTATTAGTTGAGTGCAGGATCCTCTCATTTTTGAAGCTCTAGACCTTGCTTGTACAGAGTAGCAAAAGCATCGTAAAGTCCATCCAGTGTACCATGGATCCAAGATCGAAGCAACGTCACCTTGGCTGGGAACGACTACTTTTCCGGCAAGTAGCTGGTCATTTGAACTCTAGAAATTTTGGAACAAAAGATTTGTTGGCCTTCATTTTTTTATGTTGACAAGTTGATTTATGAACAAAAAATACTCAAAATTTAACAGTTAAATATTTCAAAAATGTTATATTCATCTATAAAAAAATCTTTCGGTTTGTCTTCTCTCTGGCAGCAGTCATTGACATTTTACCATAAGTCTTCCTAGATCGAGGTCAAGCAGCTGATAATGAAACAATTTGGTCCACGGAAACAAGCTTGATGCAGAGTGTCATTGAACAGCTTTTTTTAATTACATTTGTTGCAATGTGTGATTTGCTTGCGCTGTATCCCTCTTGCATAAATCACATTCAGTAACTTTGCACCTAAGAAAGCTTTAAAACAAAAAACAAAAAAACAAAAACAAAAACAAAACAAAACGAAACCTAAAGGACCTTGCAAACTAGTCAAGTCCATACTGTAGTGGAACATAAAATGGAAGCATTAGTAAAAGACTAGCCTTTGGTGTTAGTTATTAAAATAGAGTTAAAAGACTAGAGTAAAATATTTTTGAAAAACTCTATATTGACTTGTTTGGTATTATGAGTGAGTCTTGACAGTTAGCACAAACTTAGAATTAGAATGGTACATATCAAGTTACAAAGATAGTATAGCTTGGATAATTACTCTGTTATGAAATTCTAAAGCCAGAAAATTCAATCTACTTCATAATAGAGTTAGCTTCTTAATAGAGAGTTACCCCTCAGCGTCTTCACCGGAATTTTGGCGCCCTTAAAACAGTTTGTCTGGTGCAAGTATTTTGGTGGTGGCAGCTATGGTTTAGCTCTCATTGCTCCATTGCAACTTGAGAACTTCAAATTAAATCTTAATTTTCTCTTTCCACACCACTGTTCAGAACCAGCTATATCTAGCAATCTTTTGAATGTAAAAAGACATTATATCTCTTATATGTTAATGAGGCATAACTCACTTCGTTAAAACATGTGGCCTATGGTTTGCAAGTCATGAGTTATATGCAAAGGTCCCAACAGAAGAACCAAATAAGAGGTATTTCTACATGAAGGTCCCAAATCATGTCAATGATTCCCTATAAAGCCCAAAAACCTACATTAGAGACATTTTACATATCTACAAAAATGATGATCCATCAGGGAAAGGGAAGGGATTGACACACACAAACAGGCCTTTTGTACCTATGAACTTTATCCATGATGCAATGTTCCTCCTCTGATTTGATGAAATTAGCCACCTGCTGAAAGGTTTGGTACCTTCTTCTCTCTGCCTACGCTGTTCAACATACAAATCTCTCACCTTGTCTAGGTGAAGAGAGAATGACATCCACCAAATATAGGAATGAAGGATGGATGGAGAATGTCCCAAGGGATCTTGCAATTGATTTCAAAGCCAACATATGGACACTTTCCTGTCCTAAACTACTCTTGAGTGTTGAACTCATAGTGAGCTAAAACTTGTACCCTCATTTCTTGATGTGTTCATGTTCCTCTTGCTCCCTCCTTTGCTCCTCTAGCTCCCTCTATCATAGTTATTTAGCTTCCCACTTCAGCTCCTCTTGGAAGTGGTATCTAAGCTCCAACTCTAGACACTCATTTCAATCTCCTCAACTTGCCTTCTTTTTCATGCCTCCCATTTTAGGTATACCTCCATGCCTTCAATTGCCGGATTAAACTCGGCAGCAATCTGAGCCTCACAATCTTTCTTCAAATTATCCTCTATTTGTTGAACCAGATAAAATGTTGAATGAGAGTAGTGAGAGTCTTAAATTTGTATCACAAAGCTTTTGTGGTTTTTTTTTTTTTTCCTTTTCAATTCAATTTTGACATCAAGTCATCAAATTTAAGCAAGCATCACACCAAGTCATCCTAATGTATTTAAGGCCTCCTACTTATAGGATTTGATACAAACCAACTTTACAACATGGTGCCAAGTTAATTTGGCATGAAATTTTGATAAAGACAACATTTTCTTAAGTATTTGGGTCATTTTCAGCCAATATTCATTACATCTACTCATCAGATACTTACAAATTTACTTTGGAAAGGCATGTCCCTTCATTTTTCATCATCAATTTTAATCATTTTTATAAAAATGCTTTAACATATGAAGCATAAAAAAGCATTTTATAAGGTTCAGAGTGACCTTATTATTTAATTGAAGTTTATCATTTACCTTTATGAAACCTATTTTCCCAACAATCCCTTCTTTAGGATGCATGGGGTAGAGTTGAACTTCTTACTTGTCTTCATCCTGGTTAAGGCATGAGCCACTCTCTTATCTTCTTGGTTTCTTTCATCACATTTAATCTTCTTTTTCTTCATGCTTCAACTTGTTGCTGCTTTTTCACTTCTTAGGCTTGAGGTTGTCATGGTTCTCACTTTTCTTGTTTGAAGGACATAGGATCATCTTCTTTTTCTTCTACCTCTTCTATTCTTGCAATTTCAGCAACTTCTTGGACCTTCATGGCTGATTTTCTTTTGTTTGATGACTTCAAGGAGAAAAATTTGATTGTTCAACATTCCAGCCTTAGCAATCACGCCGTGTTTGTTTGAAATAATGCAATAATTTTTTGAAAAGCTAATATTGTTACCCCTTTATAATTTTTCCAACTGATAATAATGAATTGGATAGCTTTGAAATATAAAAACATCATAAACAGTAATTTTTTGGCCATTCTTTAAGGTGAGAACTTTACCTACTGCTTTAATCTTTTAAGTGTTTCCCATTTTAAACTTTCATGCTTCCACAGCCTTTACATTCTTTAAGCTCTCTGAAGTCTTCTTTGTTAGGTGTCATGTCATTAGAACACCCACTATCAATGATCCAAGCATGTGTGCGTAAGTTTCTTATATATGTCTACATTCTTTGATTTCTCTGTGTTAAAGTAATTAAGAGGAAAACCATGTTTGAACCAACAATTTGCTTCTATATGACCTTTCTTGTCACAAAAATTGCATATGGGAATTGACTTGGATTTGAAATTATCTTTCTTACCTTCATTTTCTTGCTTTGAATCTTCATTTTCAAACTTTTCCTTTTAAAACCTTATCTTGTTTTTTAGCCCCATATGCTGATCTTTCTTTATCTTCAAGTTTTCAATGGTTCTCATTAGAGAAGCTAGTTCATCAATGATGTAAGTATTCAAGTCTTTGTATTGGATAATATGCAATATGGCATTTTGATACCTTATGTTATTGTAAAGGATTTGAATAATCTTTTGAACTTTCTACCTCACATTGTAACCACATCCAAGTTCATCAAGTTCTGATACAGCCATACATCCTATGAAAAAATTCAACAATTGTTTCATTTCTTTTAATATTTAAGTTGTTAAAATTTTGAGTTATTTTCAGTTGTAGAATTTGCTCATTTTGAATAGACCCCTTGAATTCATTATGAAGAGTCTCCCAAGCTTCTTTTTGTTGTGGTGCAACTGATTATTCTCACAGCAATAATATCAAAAATAGAGGAAATAATAATCATCTTAGCTAAGCAAATTTTCATTTTTTTATCCTCATAATTCCTTCCTTGTTTAGCATTTAGAATGATAAGGTTTGAATTTACTGAAACCAAAACTGAAATTTTTTCTTACATACTCTAAAACTCCTTGGATCTATCAGACTAGTCTCAGAATTCCTTTTTATGAAAATCTTTTGTTTTTAATTTAAACTCAATGCTACCTTGTAGAATAGAATCTATGACCTGGGGTTACCAAGACAAGACCCGTAACACTAGGCTAACATTTCATGAATTTCTAGTAGCATCTTCATGCATTTGGCTCAAAAGATGAAACCTTTTGTGTCATCAGAGATGACATGACACTTTGTTACTTCAGTCTTACTTAACATGTTGTCCCCCAACTGTGCTACCAATTTGTTGAAGACTGGCTTGGGAGATGAAGGTCTGTACATCAACTTTGAGTTTCTGATAATAATGGGAGTTGGAAAATCATGAGAATAATTATGAGTGAATGAGTATTGTCAGTTATGTAAGTAGAAAATGAGAGCATTGAGAGTCTTAAAATTTGTGGTCACAAAACTTTCTTCTTCTCTTCAATTTTGATATCAGGTCGTAACATTCAGGCAAGCATCACACCAAGTCATCACAACGTGTTTAAGGCCTCCTGCTTAAAGGATGTGATAGTGTCCAAGTTGTACAACATAGGGCCAAGTTAACTTGGCATAGAAACTTTAAAAGACAACATTTTTCTTAAGTATTTCGGGCCAAAATTCATGACATCCACCCATCAAATACTTACAGATTCATATCTTTGTTTGATCTCTGTACATATCTTTTGTTGATAATACATTCGCAAAAGGTTTTCCAAAAAAAATACTTACAGATTCATTTCGAAAGGGCATGTCTCTTCATTTCCACCATCAATTTTAATCACTTTTATAAAAATGCTCCAACATACAAAGCATAAAAAACATTTTATAAAGCTCATGGTAGCCTTATTATTTAATTGAATTTTAAATATATCTTTCCAAAAAGAAACAATAAAGCATTTATGTCTAGAACGCGGCAGAATCAACTTTAAAAATGCATTCAATTAACTCAAAAGGACATTGAAAGAGGAAGAGTCTCTTTATGGGTTGTTTTAAAATTCTGGTTTTCTTAGTAACCGAAAAAGGGATTTCCCTGCCCAAACCATCAAACTTGGTGATACACTTTATATAGGTCAGCCATGTAGTTGAATAGTTCAAATACCACCAGCTGCAAAGCACCCTAACATTGATGTGCAAATGTCTACAACCTGTCAAAAGAGAGCACCTAGCAAATGGTTTGGGTAAGCAATTTAGTACAGGGAAACTACAAGAGGATGGAGAGTTCCTTCCAAACCCATTTGCAATTGACAATGCACCTTAGTTTTGGAAGTCTTCCAAAGCTAACTTTTTGAAACAAAATTCAGGCAGGAAGGACAAAGATAATCAAGGTCTACTGGATGCAATTTTAAGGAAATCTTAATACAAAAGGCAAGAAACGTCAAGAAATCTCAGGTTACATTCAAATGAAAATCCTATGTTGGAATTGTCAAGGCCAAGGATTTCCCTTTAAGAAGAAATCTCTCAATGATATTATGCGGAGTTACAGACCTGATGTTATATATTTAGGAAACAAATCTAATCAGGGGTGGAGAAGTCAGTGGAACAGACATGAATTTTAGGCTGATAGCTGGGAAACCAGAACAAAGTCTCTTTCACGAGTCCTCCCCTTATTAAAATGGAAGATCTCATTCCAAGTTGCTAAATAGTTTCTGATTAACTTTTCTGAGCCCCAGAATGTTCAAGAGAGAGTCAGAACTGACTGGAGCCCCTAAATGGATTATTATTAGTCATTTCCACCAGTCCCTTTCACCAGTGAGGAAATCTGGAAGATGGTGTATTAGCAAAACAGAAAAGTTCTTGTAGTTTATTCTTACTAGAGGCTAGGTGGGTATTCCTTTAAAGGATCCCCTTTTCCTGGTCAAAGCAAATAGGCAGCTTATGCATCGGTTGAATCAAGGATTGACAAAGCCCTAAATTCTTCAAGATTAGTTATGCAGAGGTCTGACTTAGGGCACCAGTCAATGTAGGGTCTAATCATACTCATCATAGACCCATTCTCTTGGAGGCTATTCCCATGGCTTTCAATGTAGATATTTGCCTAGCTCGTGAATGCAAGCTGTTCTCACTCAACATTCACTGCAGTAGATAGGAATTCCTCTCCGCTACTGTTATGTTTCTCTCACGAAGCTTAAACAACCTTCAATGATTTGTTTTTCAATTTCCTAGAAACTATTTGGATTGTACAATTCACATTCAAGAAGAGGCAATTTTCCTCTTAGAAATTGTTTGTGAGTTACTGAAGTAAGGTCTCCTCCTGTTTCTCAGGATAATAGATTCTTTGGAAGTCTAAAACTCAGTAGTGTTCAATAAAGAACCATGGCAAGTGGGTGGATCATTATGTGCCATGCATATTTGTTAAGTGTATTAATTACAAAAGGAATGCATGATGTCAAAGAGTAATTTATTGGACTCATTTGCAGCGGCTGAAGTTTGTCAATTAACTAGTACAGTGCCCAAGTGGTTTTGTGGTCACTACTCTGAAGGTTCTTGGGGATCCATGGACACATCAGCTTAAAATCCTGCACACGGTTGTCCCAAAGGATATTCTAAGTGGCGGGAGTTGGATGTCTTTTTGTATTTTTGCGTTTCAGTTTTTTGGTTCCACAATTACTTGCATAGATATTCTCTAGCTGGATATAAATGGTTTGGTGGACCGTTGTGATAAGTATGATTTGGGATCCTTGTGTTTGCTGGTATTGTGTTTTGGATTTGTACATGGTTGGCTACCTTTTCATTTTAAAATGTCTTAAGATTTTAAAACCTAGAATGTGCAACGTATGCACCGCTGTACCTCCCAAATTTTGATTCATCATAATATAAGTGTATCCCTTTCACACACACATACACCAAAAGAAAGAAAGAAAGAAATTAACAGTTCTACACGTTGTTTACTAACTCTCCAATCCATGTACAATGAAAAAGCTGGCTTCATACTTACCCAGCATAACTTATTCATCATTGAACAGTATGAAACTCAAACTCAAATTGAATTTATTATAATAAGAATATAATGCCCCACTAAAATACAACTACAGCATCGAACAAAAAATTTGTTACATTCAGAAAACATAAAATTTAATTCTCAAAATTCATCAGTGGCTTCTGAAAAAAACGAAAAAAGAAGAAAGTCAAACCTCTTTCAAGAGATCAATTAGATTTTGCCTGCGAGGAGCATTGACGTTTCCTCTGGAAGCTATCTACAGAACACCAAACAATTAAATTGGTATAACTCTCTTAGTTGAAACAGGCTAAAAACCCAGATAAAGGTAAAACAACTTGGTGGTACTCACTTTGTCAAGTTTCATATATCTGCATGGCAATGCAACGTCACTTTCCTCTATCATCAATTCACGCACCTTTTTCAAATGTGCATTTTCCTTCATGGAAGAGCAATTTTCTGTTTGTATCCACCCCCATTGCTGATCTAGTTCCAACATTTCCACCAATACACTTCAAGTATGAAGGGGACATATCCATAGAGGCCCAGAAACTACCAACGAACCAGAAGCCTAACGATAATCTAACAAAATTTAATATCTCTGAGATTGGATTCTGAAAAGGTCAAATTACAATAACAGATAGTGTAAAATCAACTATTATCCTAAGATAATATTGTCCATAAGTTGGGCGAAATAAAAAGAAAAAAATCAAAAGAATCAGCTTGTCCTAACAAAAAGAACAGCTGATTTTATTTATATTGCTCCAAAGGAATGTCTCAGAATTTCCACAAAGACTGCAGTAGCTAACAAATCCATCATTTCTGCAACCACAGATTGGACATCACACAATTTCCTTTCCAAGTATGTTGTGTCAGCAATGTTAAAATATATAACTTGATATAATTTTAAAAGTTAATGTGTCTTTCAAAAGAACATGAACGTGTTTGTCAAAGAAGAGTCATGATGAGCTGATGTAATAGTTAATTTAATTATTAGTTTTTATAAGTTTGATTAGTCAGTTCTTGTTTTAGTTCTTATTCCAGTCTTCTATCCATCCTGAATCAGTTCATCATGTATATATTGGGCTGTAATGTATGGAAACAGTGCAACCAATTTGAGCTTGAAAGCTTAAGCACTTCATTCCTCTCCTCTCTGTTTTTCATTCTGGTTTTCTATTTTTCTTAATATTTGATATATTAATGATAACATAGGAGTATTAGAGCTAGAATGGCATTGAATTTATCTGTCTCGAAATCAGGTTTCTAAAATTAACCAGTAAAAATGATGACAAATGGAGTTTTCAAATGTAGAGATTGTTAAAATCACTGGTTCTTTGGGAGCTGGTGCAATTTGGATACACTAAAGTTGATGCTGTCTGCTTTAAAACCCTCAAAAAGGGTGAACAATGGAAGAAGGATAGAAGAGCACTTTTGGACATTATACAAGGATAGGGGGAGATTTTTCAGCCAGTTGTTGTAGGTGCAACAAATTCAAAGTCAACATAGGATCTGTTGGCAAATCATTTTGTTGATACAAGTAAGGTAAAAATTGTACATTTGTTATTTTGCAATAGCATTAATAAAAAATTCCTATTTTCTATGATAGAAATAAATATATTGATGTTAAATTTCATTTCATCAGAGATCTAGTCAAGAACAAAGAAGAAATTGGTGTTTGTTAATCATACAAAAAATCAAGTTCTAGACATCTTTACAAAGTCAGTGAAGATAGAAGATTGTGAAGACTTTAGAAGTATTTTTAGAATGAAAGAGATCCCCATGTTAATTTTGTTAAGGATGTTAAAATATAAAATTTGATATGATTTTAAATGTTAATGTGTCTGTGAAGAGTATGATAATGTGTTCGTCAAAGGAAAGTTATGATGAGTGGTTCATGTAATCGTCAATTTACTTATTAGTTATCATGAGTTTGTTTAGTATCTCCACCAATGCAGGTCCCAACTCTGCCAATGTCAGTCCCAAGCTTGGATATGAAAGGAAGAGGATAGCATCAGGTTAGCAACTAGTTGTAAAATCTTGCCAAATCTCAGATTTTGCAGATACCAAGGCATTCCCCAAACGTGATGTGCAGCAGTCACATGATCAAAGATGATTTCAAGAAACTACAAATGAATAAAGATTTAGCTTTTCATAGAGGCAAATGGGGAAAAAAACTCATGTAACTAACCCCATTTTGTTGAAACAACGCTAAGAAAATGATGATGAAGTTTGACTAGTCAAATACTATTTCAGTTCTTATTCCAATATCAGTTCATCATGTATATATTGAGCTGTAGAAACAGTGCAAGCAAGTTGGGCCTGAAAATTTAAATATTTCATTCCTCTCCTCTCTGTTTTTCATTATGGTTTTCTGTTTTTTAAATATGTGATATATTATTGATAACAAACCAAGAGAGAAAAGGGAGTCTTTTTACCCATTTACTAAGTGTTTAGTGAAAGGAAAAAGTTAGTGCCACATAAAAATACACAGACAATAAGAATTCAGAACCTGATCAATACCTGTTAATCTGGGGCCGCCCATGTTTGACATTAAGCATAACTCTGAAAACTGGCCCATGATAGGAAAAATAAGAGAACGCCGGCCATACGTCCATGTCTCTGGTAGCAGCTTCCCGCACGGCACCTCCTATCAGCATCCTCAATCCTATCTCATTGCAGTAAGGCATTCGCCTGATGTAGGATCTGTACGAAGCTAAATCACTGCAAAACTTCGGCATGTCCTTACAACATTCAAAATCAAAAAAAGCAAATATGATGCATTTTGTCAAACAAATAAATGAGCCACAACACCAGGATGAACAATCAATCAATCATACATATATTTCATATGCAATATCTTTTGTGAGATACGATTTAGGCATGGCTGATGCTTAATTAAAGATTTCTCACGTTCTCAATGGTATGCATGGTTTTGTATACTTCGTTTTTGGTTCATCCCATAGGCAAGTGTGAGATCAAAAATTTTAACAAATCCTTTTTTTCTAGACGTAATAAAAATTTCAAATTTGCAGTTTTCATGAATAATAAAAGCAACTCAAGATTACTTCATATTACATCGTAGAAAGAGGTAAAGCTCTAATAATAGTAGGAGTAGTAATAATAATAAGATGTTGCCCTGAGAATGAGAAACAAGACAGTGCATGTCACGTAAATGGAAAACTACAATTACATGGAAATTCATTAAGTAAACAAAAAAAATCGATGCAAATGAAACCTATACTCAAATTGACATAAAAAGTATAACATAACTAGAACACTGTGCAAAACAGTTAGCGGAAGCTATGTTCCACAGTAAACTCTAAATTTCTTGCACTAAATTAAAATAGTAACAAAAAACAAAAAACAAAAATCGCTGATGCGCTTTGGATGAGGTTTTGAAATGAAGAGTCACTGTGCTTGGAAAATGGAAATAGAATTCATTCAAGCCCACTCAAATCAGGAAGCGACGATTTCAGCAAACACACAGTTAAGCAACCATAAAAAGCGCCGAGGAACACAACGGCAATCAAGCAAAACTCAAGGTAACTCACGTGTGAGGCCGGTGGCTGCCAGAAGAGAAGCCATCAGTGGAGGTAAGGTAGAGAAGGCCGCCATAGTTAGCAGCAGAGAGAGCAGAACCGAGGAAGAAGAAATCACTTCCAGAGGAATCGATGTCAATGAAATCATACTTAACAGCATTTGGTTTCCAATTTGGAACACAGCGCAGATTTCAGATAATTTTTATCAGCCTCCCGCTCCCTTTAAAATTTAAAATCATACTTCTCTCAGTAACCGTATCAAACCCGCAACGTCAAACTTGTTATGGAGCGAGCAACATGTCTGCGCCATCATCATGATGGTAATTATGAGATTAATGCGAAGTTAAAGTAGGTTGGAAAATATGCTTTGCTGGTGGATTCGAGGTTGTTTTCTGGATAGGTTTGGAAGGAGTATGGAGAGGTTAAAGGAAGTGTAGAGATCTTCACAGGTTCCATACTATCACAACCATCACTAAAGAACTACATGGTTGTAATCCCTTTGTGTATTATATCATAACGAACTTTGGATCTAATGTTTGAGCCACGGCCTTTCTCTTTAGAGCAAAGCTTAGGGTTAGATGTGTTAAAGTAGGAACATGTTCTAACTCTCTTAAGCAAACAATTTCTTATGTTTATGCTAGTGCTCTTGAGTATGTTGTGGGAAGTTTACAATATCAACAATGAGCAACCGAACAAACTCAAAGAGGAGAAGAGATGATGAAGAATCCCTTAGTTAGCTATGTTAACGTACATGCATCAATGCAACCTCGTTGATGCATCCCCATCAACATATATGTGTTGATGCCATTCCACCCTAAACCTATATAAATGTGTACACCATTCGCATTTATGACACATTTGGTCATTTCTGTAGCAAAGCTCTTGCAATTTACTTTCATAGGATGTAGCTAAATTTCCCTAAGTGCCCATAGCGTGGAATGAATTGATCAAACAAAGTTTTATTCAAGTGGCATTATATATGGACACATTACATAAATGGCAATAAAGTTAACATTGATTCCTTCCATTGCAGCACTTGCATTAGCATTTAGTTTATTTCCAAGCACTTAACCTTTAATGCATTTTACTTTCTTGCACTTAAGAAATTAATATTTGATTTTGTAATAGCATAAGCATAACCACTTAAAACATAATATATTAACATTTGGTATTCTTAGTAATGAATACTTGGTTCACACAGTGGTAGACACTTGGCAACCCAACAACATTAATATAGGTTTAGGATGAGTACGAAAAGTAGCAATAGATGCTTCACTCTTAGGATAGCCTAGATCATCTGTAGATGCATAGTTAGTTAAATTTTAATATTTTAATCATTTTTCTATGTTTATTTTAAAAATAAAAAATGACAAAAATATAAATATCTTATGTCTCAATCTCACTTAACCATATCCATTGAACTAACACAAGTGATGATTGGAAAGACAATGACCAACAACCAAACACTCGGTTATCTAAGATACTTTGATTTGGAAGATTCCACAGAATTCAACCAGATCACTTGTGAATGCTCGTGATTCGTATATTTGGGTGTAGGGAGCACTCGTCACTCTTCATTGGTACCATTGCTAGGGATTCTTTCTCTGTTATGCACTAAGTGTTTTAGATAATTAAATCATATAAAGACCATTGTAAGAACATACCACACTATCCTAAGAAATATAACAATATTTTATTTCAAGGCAAACTAAAAGAACAAATTGAAATATGAATTCTTCTCAAACAGGTGAATCTCTAGCTACTATTGATAGGATAAGAAAGAACCTAGAGGAAGTAATTTAACAACTCAAAGTGATCTACACTCATTTGGATCCATACCATCCAGACTTCATTTTCATTCTTGACCAAAATGAACAACTACAATGGAGAGACCTAGAAGATAATATTATGCTGCTAGCTAATCATGTCATCCCATCAATGTTCATGATAACATTGACAAAGCTAAGGCTTGAGGCAGCAGCACCAAACTACCAAGTGATAGATCAACTCTCCAAGGATTATCAACTTATAAAGCCCAACTTAGAAAAGATAAAGTCATGAAGACCTACCAAGAAGCCTCCAAAAAAAGAGGATCCCCAATATGCTAACATTATAGTCAAAGAAGAAGGATACAAAATATCCATCATGTAGGTCCCAACACTAAGTTCCTTCTTCCTTTGATGAAGTTAACATGATCCAATAATGCTTATGTTCAATCTTGGTGAGCAACCAAGGTAAGAAGAGAATTGGACCCAAAAGCAAGAAAGCCTCAAGGGAAAGATCTCCTAATTATCAAGCAAAAGAATAATCAAGAGATCAAAGAAGGAGAGTAAGCCAACACAACTCTTCTAGCTCTCCATCATCACCATCTTCCTCATCCTTTAGTTCTAACAAAAAAGAATGTGACTGAGAATGAAGGAGGAATGATTGATGATGAGGCGAAGATGATGGAAGATCCCATCATAGAGATGAGAGAAGGGAACATATACTAGAACATGAGAAGGCCAACACAACTCTTCTAGCTCTCCATCATCACCATCTTCCTCATCCTTTAATTCTAACAAAAAAGAATGTGACTGAGAATGAAGGAGGAATGATTGATGATGAGGCAAAGATGATGGAAGATCCCATCATAGAGATGAGAGAAGGGAACATATACTAGAACATGAGAAGGAGGAACATCACCAGGAAGAGGGCATAGTAGGCCACATCATACAAGACATGGCCATGACAAGGGTCATAATGAATAAGGTGACTATGATGAGTCATTGCTTGCTACATGAAGCATGATCAAAATTCAGGAGGTAGTTCACATTCCTAACAAGCATCAAAAAGATAGCTAGATCAAACAACTTGATATGAATAATACCCCTAAGTTCAAGGGAGTCTACAATGCTAATCTACAACACCACTTGTAAGCCTTCCATGATGCCTGTGCCTTGCAAAACATTGAAAATGACTAGCAAAAGCTAAAGTTATTCCCTTGGATACTTATTAAGGAGGTTAAAATCTAGCACCAATCCTTGGAACTAGAATCCATTCATAGATGGATTATGATGTCAAAACTATTTAATGACAAGTATCAAACATATTCTAGGGCATTTAACTTGAGCAAATAAATTCAAGGATGGAAATAAGATAACCATGAATTCCTTAACATAGCCTTGGGAAGGTACTATTCTTTGCTACATCAGCACCCATGGCATGGTTTCTCTTAAAAGAAACAACTCTGTCATATCATACATGGGCTTAGTAATAAAATTAGAAAGATTCTTGAGCTTTATGCCCATTGAAGATTGTTAGAAATAAGGGCTCAACAAACCCAAAGGCTCATAGACTAGGTAGTGAAAAAAGAAGGAGAGTTGAGAAAAAGAGAAAGTGTAGAAGACTGGAATAGGAACCTCTCCATTCATAAAAAGGAGATCAATCTTTACAATCTAGAGGAGGAAGCACCATTAGAAGAGATTGTGTAAAGAAATACATTTCTGATTGAAAACCCCTTCATTAAAATATTAGCTAAGGTGGACAAGATGTAGGACTCTTTAGATTAGAGGTTCCAAACAACACTTAAATTCATGAAGGAAAAAAATAGAATAGAGAAGTAGGGGTAAGAACAAGAGAAGGAAAAAGGACATAGTAAAGGATTATCACCATCATAAGGGTAAGATTGCAATAGTAGAATAGGTTGCAAATTCTAATTCAAATGATGAAGGATATGACATTTACTAATATAATCACCCAAATGAATGTTGCCCAATTTTATCACACTTGTAAGAATCTTGGATGTATGCCTTAAATCCAAAGTTTGTTAAAAGGCAAGCACTAAGGAGGTTGCCTTATGCTCAAGATAACTACTAATAATAGTTCCATCAACAATAGTACTAACCTAGTAGAATATTATCTCAACCATAGGATTACTATCATTAGTGGCATAACCCATAGTCATGGGGGATGTTGTCATCAAGGCAGCAGTGTCCTTACCATCAACCATATCCCTATGGATATTATGTCCAACAACTAGTGTCACCAAGTGACTCCATTACCCACATCTCTTCCCATCATACTATCCTTCTAAATATTATAGACTTGCCACTCCACAAGTTAGAATTTCTTCTACGTATACTCCTCACCATCCTCAACATCATGCACATCATAATTCTACTACTTTGCCACCTGTAGCATCCATGAAAGGTGAAATTCCTCCACAATCTCAATAATGGAATAACACAAGAGCCATGAATCTACAAATGGATGATCATTTAAGGGGGTCCAAACCTAGGCCTTAGAAAAGGCCATTTTTCTAACCTAATAGTTAACCCAAATCATCATAAGAACCCATGGTTAGGGGACCCTCCAACATTGCCTAAGAATCTTCTATTGAGCTTCTTGTAAATCAAAAGTCCCAAAATGTTCAAACCATCATGTTAACTCATGCTATGATAGATTGGATCAAGGTAGGACACATTTCCAAGAAGAGAAATGATCTTGGAAGTCCCCTAATCTATTTACAAATTGTAGGAAATGATCCATGCAAGGCCTATTAGATTCAGGTTCAGGTATAAACTTGATATTCCAAGAGATGTATAGGACATGGAACCTACCTCTACTTAAAAAGTGTAATATTATGTTCAAACTTGTATACCAATCCATCATTGTTTCATTAGGATTGGTAGAGGGCATCATGACTACCATTAGTGGGTGGTCATATTTAGTAGATTTCCTAGTAATTCATGTGGAAAAATGTAAAAGGAATGTTGCAATCATTATGGGAAGAGCTTCGCTAAGTACAGTTAACCCCAAAATGGGAATCAGAGACCTTTCCTTGGAAATCTTCAAGGAAAATGAATTTTAAAAAATAAAGAGAGTTTTGTACATCATGTATAGTGCACAGGGTGTAATTACATGTAGAAGATATGGATGATAAAGAACATAACTATTGTAGCTTGTAAGATGTATGCTGACTTTAATAATGTTTAGAAATGCCTAGAAACATCAACCACTAAATAAGAAGTCACTTAGTGGTTAACTACAAACACCTATTCTAGTTTTAGCATGTGCATGGAACTAATAGAAATCCTCACAAGTGCATACATAAATAAGATGGATGAAATGGAGCAAATTATAAATCCACATTTAGATCTAGGAAACAAAGGAAAGCTAGAGATAGATTGGGAAGAGTTGGAAACTTTTGAAATCTTGGATCTAAAACCATTAGAGCTAAAAAGATTACCAAAGTTGTTAGAATATGTATTCTTAATGGAAAATTGGTAATTATGAATGAAACCTCACTAAGGAACAAAAAGAGGAGCTATTGAGAATATTGAACAAATGGCCGACAACCTTTACATGATCATATGATAAAATCATAGGGATAGATCCACATATATGCTAGCATCAAATCTACATAGATTCTACTATTAAGCCCAAAAGGTAACCACAAAGGAGGTTGAATCCAAAATTGAAGGAAGTTGTTAAAAAAGGTAGAAAAATTATTGAAGGCTAGGTTCATCTATTCTATATTGGACAGTGAGTGGGCAAGCCTAATTATCATTGTACCAAAGAAAGAAGGATAATGGAGGGTCTGCATAGACTTTAGATTATTGAACATGGGTATTCTTAAGGATCAATTTTCTCTGCCATTTTTGAATTAGATGTCAGACACTATAACAAGCCATAGGTATTATAGTTTTCTAGATGGATGTAGTGGTTATAGCCAAATCTAGATTGTACCAAAAGATTAAGCCAAAATAACATTTACAAGTCCTTGGAGAAGATTTGCATATAAAAGATGCCTTGTGGTTTATGTAATACCCTTGCCACTTTTTAACACATTGTTCTTAGCATTTTTCAATAGTAAATTGGCAATGGTGTGAAAGTTTTTATGGATGACTTCTCCACTTATGATGATAATTTTCAACAAGCATGGTATCATCTTGAGCACATACCCAAATGATGTGTGAAGACTAATCTAAGGTACAATTGGTAGAAAAGCCATTCAATGGTTTAGAAGAGCACTATCTTTATGCACTAGATTTTAGAAAAAGGAATTGTATTGGACTTGGAAAAGATAAGGGTCATCCAAGAAATCACCAAACAATCTTAGATAGTCAAAGATGTGAGGTCATTACTTGGACATACAAGTTACTATAAACACTTTATTAAATTTTTTTTCAAAATTGCCAAACTACTGGTGGACCTCATTAAGAAGGATGTAACATTTAAATTTATTTAGAAATGTGAATGAGCATTCCAGCTCTTAAAACATAAGCATGCAAAAACACCAATTCTACATACACCAAATTGGTCTAAACCATTTCATATTATGACATATGCATCCAACTATGCATTGGGACTAGTACTTATAAAAAAAACATCCATATTACATTCATTATACAAGTAGAAGCATTGCAAGTAAGAAAACTTAATTACACCATAACAAAGAATGAATTAATGGTAGTGGTGTATGATCTTAAAAAAATCAAGCACTATGTGCTTAAATACCTCATTTTTGTGTACATTGATCATAGTGCTATTCACTTTCTCATGAAAAAGCCAACAATGAGCCTCCATGTTATATAGTGATTGATGATCTTATAGGAGTTTGATTTAACAATGATGGACAAAAAGGAAATTGAGAATGTTATTGCTACTCATTTGTCTTAGTTAAGATTGGATGACAAAGCTCATGAAGAATCTTTGTTTGACCAATTTCCAACTAAGTTATGTTTTTCCAAGGCAATTGAGATCATAGTGTCACCTAGAATCATAAATTGGTATGATGAATTCATCTCCTACTTACTCAATTAAGAGACTCCTATGGAATGAAACTATAAGAAGACACAATAGCTTCTTCACCAAGTCAAACATTACATGGAGATAGAGGATAACCTTTATAAAATATATGTGGATGGCTTGGTTTGATGGTATGTCCTAGAAAAATATCAACTCCAAGTTTTCTAAGATGCTTATGAAGGTCCTCATGGGGGCCATTATACAAGAAGATGAAAAACCATTAAAATCTTGATGGTGGAATAATTTTTGCCAATAATTTTCAAGGGTGCCCATCATTTTGCCCATTCTTGATAATGATGTCAATGGGATGGAGGAAGGACAACCAAAATGAAAGTGACACCAATAATGAATTCAACCACTAGAGCCTTTCAATCTTTGGAAAAGCAATTTCATGGAATCCATCACTCTAATGTCTATTAAAAATTCATACATTATTATTGTTGTTAACTATTATATCGAATCAACTAAAGTTGTAGCTATTACCAACTATACTTCTTTCACTATAGCTTGATTCTTTCAGCAATAGTTGGTAAATAGGTTTGGTGTACCTAGGGCACGAATTTTTGACAATGGAATTGTTGGCAACTATTTGAGACTAGATTGTCAACATGAGGCCTCTAGGTCTCATGACCTTGGAAAGTCACAAGATCAAAGGTATTCTTTAAATAGGGTTTAGGTGCTTGCTAGTCTCTAGCAACACTAAGGCCTAGATATCTCTAAATAAACTCAGTAGTTATAAAATGTACTAAATGTGAGTATGTGTTTGTTGTTGTGAATGTTAAAATGGTTAGGTTGTGTATGAAACTATAATATGCTATCATGAAAGAGATTTAGCTAACTTTGTCAAATACTTTTGTTCAATCACTTAGTCTATACGTCCCTACAGTACGTTACTTGTAACAAATAAAATTTTGTGAAAACATTTGAGCATAATTAGGCCAATCTACTTCTAATTTCCCCTAGAGAGAAAATTCCACAAGAAAACTAGAAATAGACCAAGATTTAATGAACTTAGAAAGAGAAAGAAAAGAAAGCATATTTTCATGAAATCTCAAATATTTAAGCAAGGTAAATTGACATGAGAAAATACTTCACAATAAAGCAATTTCATAAAGACGACCTTGTCATACTACTAAAAATTGTTGCATAAATGACAAAGTAAGAGTCTTTATTTTGGCTAGTTAATAGTTGTTAACGATTGCATTCTATAGAGCTTTAAAAAATTTGACAATATCAGGAATTGAATAACAAGGTAATACACTTTAAAATAATGAAGCAATTTCAGTTGTCTCAAAATACCAAAGATTTTCCTAGATTCTCTATGCCTAAAACAAGAAATCTCGTTAAGACATTACTATTTAATTGCTCTTGAGACTTTTCAACAACATAAGCTCTTCTATGGCAAGTCTTAATAGGAGTCTAATATTGTGCAAAAATAGAGCTATAAAACCAAACTAGGACAAACCCCAAAATTAAATGCCAAGCATGATACTATCTAAACTATTAGCTAAGAAACTAAAACAAAATGAGAAGAAATGAACTCACAAGATTAAAACAAAGAAGCCAAATTGATGTCTTTAGTAATCCATCTTACAAATGATCTTCAATATTCTTCAAAGTTGCTACATCCAATTTCCCTTTTCTTCCTCTTTAAAGGCCCTCTTTATAGTGACCTTGGGAAATTTATAATAATCATGAAGAGTTAGGGGTATTACAAATATCTAGAAATATTAATTTATAACTACCTTAGAAATTATAACTTCAATAGGAAGTTATTAGAAATTTAAGCTATGGTTGCCAAGTTTTTCCTTCATAACAAATATCATGGAGATCACCATAGGAAGTTACAACAATTAGAGAAATATATGCCAAAGTTGGCAAGTGTCTCACAAGAGACTATAAATAATCAAGAAGAACTAATCATAATTTCCCATGAAAATTAGAAATAAAATTAGATTTACTAAGCATTCATAAACCTTTTCTTTTTTTTTTTAAGTTATAAGCCTTACCCAACTCTTAAAATGTTGTAATATATAAAATTATTATTAAGGCTTCATAGCTTTGTTGCCACTTTCATCAACATGTTTGTGTAAAATGTGTAAACATTGCAATGTATGTTTATCTCCCATGGTGATGGGACACGATATCGCAGTCCGCTGCAATGTCTATAAATAAGAAGTGGCTCTCCCTTGTTTATCATCCAAGTTTAGATTGTAGTGAAACTTTGGCAGTTTGATCCCTCCAGAGTTAGATTATTTTTCCCATGTTTGCCCATAATGTGGTGAATGTAATTGTATGGCATTCTTTATTCGAGTGTGACGTACTTGGATGCGCACATGACCAGCAATAAAGATCGAGATTACTTCATCATTGTAGCATTCACTTTGTTATTTATTTAATTGTTTATTATTGTTATTTACTATTTTCTCTCTCACCCTTAAACTCCTAGTAACGCAGAATGAGAACGACTTGATTACGAGCATTTAAGTGTGACTACTTGGTAACC
>MNCI01034267.1:409892-428692 GCA_015680685.1 Gnetum montanum | reverse complement strand
TGCCCACAAACACTTTAAGTGTGGTTACACAAGGGCATTATAGGTTGGAACCTGCTTTGGGGAGGACCCACTTGTGTAATTTTTCGTAATCTCTATTGATTCTCTAGCTCAAACACACAATTTCTTACCCTTAGCTTAATTTCTCATAATTTTCTTTCCCTATTATTATCCCTCTTTCACTTTAACGTTCCAATGTACCATTACATTTCCTTTTTTCGTAACCGCCAAATTTTTATTGCTAAAGTTCACATCATTATCATTAAGAGTTCCTTTCGAATTAATGAAATTACCCTAGGACATCTTAATACTTGACAATGTCCTCAACTTCCAACATTGATTTCAAGAAAAATCATTAAAAATTCGGTATTTTCTTGGTGTCTCACATCACTAGGGACGAGATATCGTGTACGCGATGTATCATACACGATATCGCGTCCTATTTTCCTATAAATAGATATCCCTGCCACAACAATTAGCATCATTTTCCCATTCACTCGGGGGGAGTTGTTGAAATTTTTCTCTACAAATTGCAATTGCGTGACCCTTGCTTTTTCCCTCATATCTTGTGCATTGGTGCTCCGATTTTAATTCTGTTTGAACTTGCTTGAACTCGGAGTGTTCAGTTTAGTCGTGGGGGAGAGACACTTACCGAAAAGTGCCTAACTTTTTTGAAATTTATCATTGCCGAAAGGACATCAATTAGGGTAATTAACACTAACACTTAGAATAATTGTGCCAAAAATCATATGACCTTAGATACACCGAGAGATTAAAATGGAAACCACCTAAGTCACAAGACCCATTATTACAATTTTCGGGCACAATCACACGTTATAATATAAGATCTTTAATTAAGAAAAGTAGTAAGGTGTAACTTGACTTTGAAAACAACCTTACTAATGCTTGGCCTGTGTGATTGCAGATGGCCCCGAAATGTGCATAGCAGGAGGGTCCTGTTCAAGGTTGATGAGACGCGGTTTACACTAGGCCGCGATATCGCGTCTTCTCCTGCGATATCGCGTACGCGATATCGCGTCGCGCCGCCATATCTATAAATAAGAGGCGGAACTCCCCTCATTTCCCAATCCTGGCTAGTGTAGCGAAGCTCTGGCAGATTGATCACTCCAGAGTTAGAATTTTTCCCCATGTGCCCGCAGTAGGAGTCCTAGAGTGAACGGCTCTTTATTCGAGCAGCTTGTAACCTGAACCCAAGTTGTGTACGGCAATAAAGACGAACTTGTTTGGATAAACCTTGCAGCATGTGGTTTCATTTATTGCTTTCATTTACTGCTTTCCTAGTGCGTTCAAGTACGACTTGATTACGAGCGTCTACGGACGTGTACGGCTAGTCAAGGAATCGGCTGCTTGACGCAATGCATGAGTACGACTCAATTACGAGCATTGGATGCTTGGTAACCCAGTAGCGTATTCCAGGATTCTGCGCTTGGTAACTCCCGGGTCTAATGTGTACGGCTAGTTGAGGAATCGGCTGCTCATTGCTAGGCTAGATCGTGTGATAAGTACGACTTAGTTACGAGCACCCACGGGTGTGTACGGCTGGCTAAGGAATCGGCTGCTTATCACACGTAGGCTAAATAGGTGCCTCAGTACGACCACTTCGAGCACTTGCGTTACGTGTGGCGATCCCAGTAACGATTAGCGTTTGGTAAGCTGCAGTTGCATAGTTCAGGGTGTGTCCGGCAAGTGGGAACGGATGCTGACGCTAGTTAATTTAGACTTAGATCTTAGTTAGAGTTAGTTTAGTTTTCTCAACCCTTTCTCCTGGTAGCATAGAAGATAAGCCGAAAATACCAAAAAAATCACATACCTCAGACTTGCTTAACCATACACCGTGACACATACAAGCAAGCCTGGGAAGACAACGAACGATTAACCCCAAGTGTTTCTTGTGGCGTTAAGGCATTTAGTCTGCGGAGTTCGACCGGATCGCGCGTGTACGCTCGTATTCGTATGGTGGAGTGTAGGGGTACCTCGCCACTCATCATTGGCGCCGTTGCCGGGGACTAAGTGTTTTTTCGCCAATTTAACATAAGGGATATCACTCACATCGTTGTGAGCTTAAAACGAACCTTAGGGTTAATCAGTTAATCAAGAACAATAAATAACGGTGAAATTAGCACACCAATAGAAATGGCTTCTTCTCACGAAATCAACTCACCTAAGGACAATACAGGAGAAAGTCAGCATCATACGCATAACCGAGATCAACCATGTCCTCAACAATCTAAGGTCACATATACTCATCCCGATGAGTATGTGCCGGATTTTACCTTTGTTTTCCATCAAGATGAGCAACTGCGGTGGAGAGACATGCAAGGTAACATCGTGTTACCCCCAGATCGCTCTGCTTCCAACATGCTTTTCCGTGCCTTGGTACGGTATGGCATGCAAGAGCTGATTACTGAATACGTTGCGGATGATTACACTCTGAGGGATTATCAACCCACAAAAGCCCAACGTATTCGGGATGCAAGGCAGGAGAGCCAACATTCACTACTGAAGGGCAAGGTTCCCCACGTCATTAGTGAAATAGGAGAAGAGGAACCCCTCACGATGGGTTTCTTAGAAAATGATGTTCCTCCTCCTCACTCTAGTGAAGAGGTTAGGCATCAGGGCCTTAGATCAACGATACATATTCCAGGCTCTGATCCCCGTGAGCACCAGCTGTTCACGGCAGGAACAATCACTCGCACTAATGACGGACTCGTTGATCGTCACAACGATCGGGGCCGAAGCAGCCGAAGAGAAGGCAAGAAACATCACCATGGTGATGGATCCCCTTCTTCTTCCCCTTCATCACATCATTCACCCTCTCCTTCCACATCTGGGCGCAGCCACCATGAGCATAACGCGGAGAGTAAAGGTAAAAGAGATGAAATGCCTCGACAAGAAGGTCGAGAGGAGTTAGGACAAGGGCAAGGACGTAGGGAGAATAGGGAACCACAACGTAGACATCACAGACGTCATGAAAGAGATGATCATGACGAACCCCTATTCGCAACCCGAAGTATGCTTGATATTAGAGAGGCAGTTAGGATTCCCACAAGGCATTTAAAAGACAGTAGGATCAAGCGTTTGGATATAAATAATATCCCACGTTTTGAAGGGGGATACAACGCTGATCCTCAACATCATTTACAGGCATTCCACGATGCCTGTGCCTTGCAGAACATAGACAATGAGTGGCAGAAACTCAAGTTGTTCCCAAGGACACTCACTAAAGAAGCAGAAAGCTGGTACCGGTCCTTAGAACCGGAAACCATCAGGAGGTGGAGTACGATGCTCGAATTGTTCAACAACAAATATCAAACGTACTCCAGAGTGTCTAACTTGCGTAAGCAGATCCAAGGCTGGAAACAAGGAGCTCATGAATCCTTGGATGCTGCCATGGCCCGTTACTACACATTGCTACATCGTTGCCCGGGCCATGGGTACGCTAAGCGGGATCAACTTCGCCACCTCGTGGATGGGCTACGAAATGAAACGAGAAGAACTCTTGGGACTTACGCCCAAGGGAGACTCTCCCAACTAAGAGCCCATGAAGTTGAAGTATTGTTGGAACAAGTAGCGCAAGAAGAGGGTGAGCTACGGAAAAGAGAAAGTGCGGAGGAATACAACCGTGATCCCTCCCTTCGTAAGAAGGGAGTGAAATTCTGTGATGAGGAGGATGAGTCACCACTCGAAGAGTTGGTGAACAGGAAAACTGTGCCGATCCAAAAGTTAACAACGGAGGTATCGGCTAAGGTAGACCAAATGTGGGATTCCTTAGACTCACGAATAGAAACAGTCCTGAAAATTGTAGAAGAGTCTAAGGATGAGCAAAGTAGTGATAAAAGCAAAGACAAGCGGAGAAACTTTAACCCTGCACATAACAAGGGTAAGGGAAAAATCTCTAACTCCGATGAGGCTGAAAATTCTGATTCAGACAATGACGGTGGATGTGAGGTCTGCTATTATGACCATCCTAAGGGATGTTGTCCAATTATCTCACATCTGCAGGAGTCTGGGGTGTATGCATTAAATCCAAGACTTAATCAACGGCAAACACCCAGAAGGTTACCTTATCCACAAGGTAACCCGAGGCAGTTCCACCAACCCTTGACGTATTATCCAAGTGGAACACCTCCGCAGCCCATCGAGCAACATCAGCAGTGGCAATACCCACAGTCATGGGGGATGCCACAGCCAACACATCGATACCCTTACCGGCAGCCTGATCCTTATGGTTATTATGTGCAGCAGCCAGTTTCTCCAGGTGACGCTATGAGTCACACTCCACGCCGTCACTACTACGCTCGGGAGTACTTCAGAAGGACTCCTTCTCCTCCGGGAGACATTCCACATTCTGTCCATCCTCTAACTCCACCCGCACCTTTTCCTCAAGTAGTTCCCATAACACCTCCTGCTCCAACAATGCAAGGGGAATTACCTACCCAACCGCAGCAACGTCACGCCGCGAGATCTGTAAATATTCAGAGTGTAAATATCCAACCGGACACTAGTTCTGGCGATAACTGTACAAAAAGGAGACCCTTTTTCAGAACTAGGAGCCCGGATAGGCTCTCGCAACAACAAGCGGACGGGTATATGTATAGGCCTCTAACTACTAACACTTCGGAGCACCCTTCAGTCCAAGGGAATGTAACGCATACGGTTATGCTAACACATACCGTAACTGACTGGATCAAGGTAGGCCACCTTCCCAGGAAACTAACTGACCCTGGGAGTCCCTTTATTCATTTGCAGATCGCTGGGAATGCGCCACATCGAGCTCTTCTTGACTCAGGTTCCGGAGTCAACTTAATTTCGCGAAAGATGTATCACGCCTGGAACCTGCCCCAACTTAAGAAGAGCAACATTCAACTGGAGCTGGCAGACCAGTCCATTGCCATCCCATTGGGTTTGGTGGAGGACGTTATCACCACTGTGTGTGGTTGGTCCTACCCAGCAGACTTCCTAGTGATCGATGTTAACAACAACGAAGGGGACTTCCCAATTATAATGGGAAGGGCATGGCTAAGCACAGTAGATGCATGCCTTAGGATCCGTGATCTTTCCTTGGAAATCTCCAAGATAAACATATGTGGAAAGATCGAGAAGAGGATAGTTCCATGCATCACATACAGTGATTCATCGGGTGATGACACGGAGGAAATGTCTCCATGTCACAGGTGTGCCCAGGAAACTCTGCAACAAAGATGCCTGTATGTAGCAACCACACAAGAAGTAGTAGACACCCCGTGGTTGACAGCTTCTCATAAGGGCAAACAAATATGCATGGAACGAACTGAGGCAACTCATGCCAACAACCGTGGCATAGACACATTGGAACGTGAGCGTCGCCAACTTCCACCCCTGAATCTAAGATCATCATTTGGGAGAAGTTGGGCACTGCTTAGAAATTCAAATAGGCGCTCACTACTTCGGATCTCTCCCTCACAACTCAGTCATGGGGGAGATGGCCACCTATGCTAATCATATGGGGCCCTCAGTTCTTTTTCAGTTTTTGTTTTACACATTTTTGTTTTACAACGTTTTTGTTTTTCACATTTTTGTTTTACAATTTCTTTAACTTTTCTAATTTTTGTTTTACAAATTTCTTTAACTTTTCTTGTTTTTGTTTTACAACATCGTTATATTTTTCTATCTTTTTGTGTGTGTGTGTGTGTGTGTGTTCCATCATGTAAATTCGTCACCCAATAAGTGTTCGGGCCGATGGGATGAACTGTTTTTCATTAATTGCTAATGTTTGGTTTTTACCTTTAAGTTACATTGTTGATACTAAGGTATGTTCTTTTGATATGGCAGGCAATGAGATCACTTCATCCATCCATCCATCAAGTCTATGGTTTCCCTTGGCTTGGAAATGTACAGTTCCCTTCCAATAAGAACTTTAACGAACCAGTGACTGGGCATTTCTCAAACTAAGGAAGGACTCAAGGATTTGAAAAGGGTGTGACTTCAAGGGAACTTGGTGCTCTTGTGTTGGTCATTCACTTGGGTGCTTGGATGTTTTCTTCTTGGGTTTTCTTACCGTTCCGATGTAACCCAATAATCGGAAGCTGAGACAATAAAAATAAAGAAGTCTTTGCATGGTGTGGTCCCCACGCATAAAAACACAAAACAAAAAAAAAAAAAAAAAAAATGGAAAAACAGAAAAAAGAGAAGAAGAAAAAGCTAAAAAGCTAAAAGTGAGGATTCAAAGCACACCCCTTAGACGGAATAAATTTGGGCTACAAGCACTGGTTATGGAACCAAAGTGTTCCCTCTAACTAAGGCCCTTCTCGCTTCCCATTCTCTCTGTTGTTTCGTCGGAATGGTGGTGGCTTCTCGAAGTTGCATCCTTGTTACCCAAGTGGATGATTTAACCAACTGCATTGATGCGAAGTCACTGGAAGTGGTTGGTTTGAGGCCAGAGTTGGAATGAGATTCGCCAAGTCACATTAATCATGAAACACACAAGGGGCTGTACACCACCTTGTTCTTGGGATTCCATTCCACTTCTCTTCTTCCCATCCTTCTCTCCATTGTTCACCTCATTGCCGGTTGTATCATTGTATATACTTTGGTTGATGCTTTGTTTTCTTTTTGGTAAATTCTTACGGTTAAGACTTTAACTCTTGTTCCAAAGGACATTCCCAGAGCCCACGGACTCTTTGAATGTGGGATTGTCAGGGCATTAAGGGCATGAGCCTGCTTTGGGGAGGACCCACTGACATTCCTATTTGGAACATTAGTTAACTTCTTTTCCTTAACATTTTGCAATTAATTAACATTTTTGTTCATTTCCATCATGACATCCTTTTTATCGATGCCATAGTTGTCCCTTTTTACCTATCATTCCTATTCCTTTTCTCTCTCCATTCTAACGCTACCGGAGGTTCGCGATTAGTCATGGGGGTACGGGGCCTGATTTTTCGATTTTTATCCTAAGCCCCGGATTTTTTCGTTTTTCTTCCTAACCCCTATACCTTCGGTAGTCATCATCTACATTTTCCCAGATCCATATTAGCCATACCACAACTTAGCCAAGGAACCTAAACCGAAGCAAGGTATGCTTTACTTAATGATTCAATTACCCTTGCTAATATATGATTGTGTTGTGTGTGCAGATGGCAATCATACAACAACGGAATGGATCTGGAGCAGACACTTGGAATGGAGCAGCGCTGAAGCAGCATGCAAGGAGTGGAATTGATAATGCGCTTACAGATGGACAACGAAAGGCGCAATCTAGGCGTTGGCAGCAACAAGACTCTTCTCTCTTCTTCTCTTCTATTCTCTCTCCTCTTTTCTCTCAGCTGCCAACTGTGGCCTGATGTCATTGTAATAAGGTGTTCACCCATGTTGTCATGAACACCAGTTTTTGTCAAGTCTTGTAATAAAGACCGTTCACATGTCATCCCATTAGTTCCATTTCCCCTAATAATCCCATACCTACCTGATATCATTGTAAGGAACTCGAGGACGAGTTTTCATTCAGTCATGGGGGTATGATGAGACGCGACTTGCACTAGGCCGCGATATCGCGTCCCATGCGATATCGCGTACGCGATATCGCGTCTTCTCCTGCGATATCGCGTACGCGATATCGCGTCGCGCCGCCATTTCTATAAATAAGAGGCGGCACTCCCTTCATTTCCCAATCCTGGCTAGTGTAGCGAAGCTCTGGCAGATTGATCACTCCAGAGTTAGAATTTTTCCCCATGTGCCCGCAGTAGGAGTCCTAGAGTGAACGGCTCTTTATTCGAGCAGCTTGTAACCTGAACCCAAGTTGTGTACGGCAATAAAGACGAACTTGTTTGGATAAACCTTGCAGCACGTGGTTTCATTTATTGCTTTCTTTTCCTGCTTTCCTAGTGCGTTCAAGTACGACTTGATTACGAGCGTCTACGGACGTGTACGGCTAGTCAAGGAATCGGCTGCTTGACGCAATGCATGAGTACGACTCAATTACGAGCATTGGATGCTTGGTAACCCAGTAGCGTATTCCAGGATTCTGCGCTTGGTAACTCCCGGGTCTAATGTGTACGGCTAGTTGAGGAATCGGCTGCTCATTGCTAGGCTAGATCGTGTGATAAGTACGACTTAGTTACGAGCACCCACGGGTGTGTACGGCTGGCTAAGGAATCGGCTGCTTATCACACGTAGGCTAAATAGGTGCCTCAGTACGACCACTTCGAGCACTTGCGTTACGTGTGGCGATCCCAGTAACGATTAGCGTTTGGTAAGCTGCAGTTGCATAGTTCAGGGTGTGTCCGGCAAGTGGGAACGGATGCTGACGCTAGTTAATTTAGACTTAGATCTTAGTTAGAGTTAGTTTAGTTTTCTCAACCCTTCTCCTGGTAGCATAGAAGATAAGCCAAAAATACCAAAAAAATCACATACCTCAGACTTGCTTAACCATACACCGTGACACATACAAGCAAGCCTGGGAAGACAACGAATGATTAACCCCAAGTGTTTCTTGTGGCGTTAAGGCATTTAGTCTGCGGAGTTCGACCGGATCGCGCGTGCACGGTCGTATTCGTATGGTGGAGTGTAGGGGTACCTTGCCACTCATCAAAGGTGGAACGAAACGATCTGAGAGAGGTGGAAGACAAGGACCTATCGGACAACATATAGAATAGGAGATGCAATCATTCAGCATCCATCAAGATGAACCTCCTACCAGACGATCTAGGTAGGCAGAAGGAGGAGCTGCTGCTGCGCCTAAACTAGGACAACAACTCACGTTGCCCCTGGAATGTGTTTAAGCTATCCATAAGAAGTCCACATTTTCTACGGTGATTGTGGAGTTAAACTTCAAATATTTTGCAAAGTTTGCTCCTGAGGCTGTTAAGGATCACCTCAAAGGATCTCCCTTATGGCCTGTCCTCTCTGAAAACGGTGCCAGGTACTTAGGTGAAACGTACCAGTTCTGGCACAATAGGGAGCAAGGCACCACAGTTAATATTTGTGGTGTGATAGTTGACTTCTCTGCACAGGCAATTTCAGAAGTGTTAAACCTTTCGAACTCAGGGCCCCACGTTGCTCGGTTATCCACCCATTTAGACCACAATGTGCGAAAGGATTGGTTAGAGAAGGCTTATGGCAGAGACAATGCATTTGGAGAATTGACGATGGAAGAGAGAGTTTATTTCAAAATCGAAACATATCACCTCTTCCCCACAAAAGGCTTGAAAGGAATATCCACGTATGTGGCCAAAGGATGTGCAATGTTGATGGGAAAGGTTAACGCTAACCTTCCCCATCTATATTTGATGGAGATCCTAAGGTGATTTGAAGAACAGAAGTCAGGGAAGATGGCATTGCCCTTCCCCTGTCTTATCAGAAAATTGTACCGACGGGCTGGTATTTGGGGGTACACTAATGAAATCTTTCAAAAAGCCCAAAATGCTTCTTATGTTGAATTGTTAAAGGTGCTAGCTCCAAGAAAGAGCACTAGCAAAGAGTTGAAACCACATGAAGAAGAAGAACATATGACTAGACCACCTACAACTCAACTTGCAGGACCCAGTCAACCTCCAGCCACAGGTCCCAGCCAACAATAAGAAGCAGGGCTTGGCACAGGTCAGGATTAGCCACCATCGCCGCAAGACTATAGACCATCGATGAGCCATCTTAGGGCCATCAGTGAGATGGTTAGTTGGGGAAGTCGTGATGACACAAACCTCTTCCACGTCATTAATGATGCCAGTTAGCCTACAATTTTCGTAGATCGCACAAGGGACGAATTATCAATTGAAACAGGAGGAGGGGAAAGTAGATGGTCACAACAGATCTCAGGATACGCGGCATCTTTTTAAGTACAGTTAGAGACTAGTGAAGGGGCCACTGTGGTGGTCATGCAACACCAGAATGCCACGGGAGCTGCTAAAGTGGTCGCTGACCACATCAAGGAATTCTTTAATGTACCTGTTGTGCCACTGGCAGATCTCTCAGGAGCACGGGATGCTCAAACTCTTACTAGGACCTCAATGACTCCTACGGAACATAAGGATGTACTTGACAAATTACTTCAAACAGGACAAGTAATGATGTCTCTGTTTGACATCCCTCAAGATGTCACAGTAATTCAATCAGACCTCATTTCCACAAAGGGGAAGCCGGTCATATTCGAAGTGAGGGTTGAGCATGCTAAAGCTAAAGTGTAAAAACTACAAGAGCAGCTTGTAGCCTTACAAGCAGCACAACGAGACCCTCTGCAATTTGTTCCCATAGACCAACTAGAAAATTTTAGAACCGAGCAAATAGCAAAGTTGATCATAGAGAATAAGAAGGTGGTAGGAGAAAAGGAGAAGGCTGTTTGGGATGCCTCCACATTTCAAGCGCAAACCCATGAGCATCTTAAGGCACTCAAGGCCTTAGAAGAAGAAAATAAGCAGTTGGTTGCAGACAATCTTTGGTTGACCGTTGTAGAGAAACAAAAGAATGTTCTTGATGAACACTTTCATCAACTACAAGAACAATTTATCCAGGTCAACCGAGATGTAAGCTGTTTAGCTAGAGAGAATCGAACCCTCTCAATGGAGGAAGTATGCGCTATTTGCCAAAAGTCAGCAATTGAGATAAGCACGTGGTAGAATGAGGCTAAATGACACGAGAATCTAAAGGAGCATTTCTGTGATTAGGTGGGGATGTATAAACAAATCCTAGAGAAAGAGATCCATATGGCCAAGGCTCAAATCAACACTATCAGTGCTCAACACACTGAGTGGAGGGCCATATTGGACATTTACGCCTTTGCCCACCAAGCGGAAGTTAAAAATCAGGACTTGCAGATCTAGGACTTGACAGAATACATGGAGTTGCAAACCTTAGATATGCCAACCTTATCGTGTTAATAGTAGGGCACCCAAGGTTAGAGCTCTAGCAGCAGGTAGCTTCTACCCACCTCAAATATGAAGCAGAATTTGTAGAGTGCAAGAAGCTGGTTGAGAAATTAGATGTCGCAAATTCTAAACTTGAGGTGGTAAAAGCAAGCTACCAGGGACAGAAAGACGTTGTAACTGACTTGGCTCGATAGCTAACAGATCTTCATGAATACAAGAACAAAGCTAGAGCCTATGAAGAGGAACAAGGTGTGTTCGTGGCATGGTATGTCAAAGCTAACTAGATGTTCCCGCAACTACCCTATCCGTGGGAGGTGCCGACTCCATCAAACATTGTAACACTTGCATGGACAGCACAAGATCCTCGGACCGAAGAGGAGAAGCTCTAGGCCATACTTCAATGCCATCAAGCTTCAAAGCTTGGAGCACAAGATAAAGGGAAAGCATCCATGGAGGAGCCATTGCCACCAGAAACTACATGAGTTCCCATTTTTTGTAGTTGTAGTATTTTTTTGTGTTGTGTCTTTCCACACTACGGCATTAGTCCATTTCTATTTCCAGTTAATAATCCCATACTTATCCACTGTGTAATCAATGGATCTTGTTCTCTTTGTAACTCTAGGACGAGTTTTTATTTAGTCGTGGGGGTATGATGCGACGCGATATCGCATCCGTCGCGATATTGCATCCTCTGCGATATCGCGTATGCGATATTGCAGTCCATTACAATGTCTTTAAATAAGAAGCAGCTCTCCTTTGTTTATCATCCTAGTTTAGATTGTAGTGAAACTTTGGTAGTTTGATCCCTCCAGAGTTAGATTATTTTTCCCATGTTTGCCCGCAGTGTGATGAATGTAATTGTACGACATTCTTTATTCAAGTGTGACGTACTTGGACATGCACATGACCGGCAATAAATATCGAGATTACTTCATCATTGTAGCATTCACTTTATTATTTATTTAGTTTTTTATTTATTTTTATTTTTAGTTTTCTCTCTCACCCTTAAACTCCTAGTAACACGGAATGAGTATGACTTGATTATGAGCATTTAAGTGTGACTACTTGGTAACCCAGTGGTGTACCTAGGATTTGTGCTTGGTAATCCCAGTGGTAGTCGTGCATGAAGTCCAAGATGTGTACGGATGATCAAGGAATCGGTTGCTCATCGCACTTAGGCTAGATTAGATTTTCTTACCCTTTCCCTCCTAGCTTAGCTTAGTTAAGATTACTTTTCATTGCCTTCAGGAGTAGCATTAGAATTAGAACACATAATACACCTCACTTTGGACTAAACCATACGTGGAAAATATAAATACTAGTCCAGGTGGAAAGACAGCAAACTGCGACCTAAGGTTAACGATCTAGGTGCCACAACTAGTCCTTCTACGGAGTTTGACCGGATCGCGCGTGAGAACGCTCGTATTCGTATGGTTGAGTGTAGGGGTACCTCGCCACTCATCACGTGGCCTTGACACCCAACCTTGATGTTGTTTCTTCCAAGAAAATGTAGATGCCTTCCAACCCTTCATCGATGGAGGTTGCAACTATGTCACCATCACCTTCATCATGGCCATTGTGCCACCATCACCTTCATGGCTGTTGTGCCACTATCACCTTTATTGTTGCTATGTTGCCTATAACTAGTAATGGCTTGGCTTGAGCCATAGGCGTTGTTGTTGAGTTCTTGCCTAATCCAGCCAAGAGAAGCTACACATTTTCTCATTGTTACAATATATATTGATGAATTTTTTAGTTGTGTCTCTTTTGTAGGGTTTGGATGTCATTTTTTGCCAGCCCTAGTGCCATCTTAAGATAAGCATTGTTTGAGCATTGTAGCTCATTTATGCATTCATAATGCCTTGCACTTGAGTCTAGGCTTTAAAAGTTTGTCAATGTTTAAATATTCATTATTTATTTCTTCTACTTTTGATAGGTGTTGTTAGTTCTTCTGAACAAGAAATATTCCTTAGGGTTTCATATTTTCTAAATCTTGATATTGTTCATTTGAAATGATTTGGCAATGTAGGGTTTCATCATTCTATCAATAGCCATGTTACATTTTCTCTAGGTGTGATTTTTGGTAATAGCCTAAGTTTTTTATTGTTTATTTTGAAATCCCAAATAATTCTCTCATGGTTTTTACAAATATTTGTGAATCTAGAAAAATTTTGTTAAGCCTTGCACTCTCTTACTATTAAATTTCCAACGTTTACATAATGGACACCATATAATTAGCCTCTTGTGTAGATAATGGTATTTTGAAAAATTCAGCAACACTCCATGTTTAGTAACTCTGCAAAATTTTTCTTATGGCTCATACTACTTATTCAGTGTAACTGGTAGGTTCTAGAGTATCTCCTTCTTCACCATATTTCAACTTCTAGGAGACATATTTATCTTTTAAAACTTCAAACACGATGAATAATTACGAGTACCTCTATTTTTTACCACTTAGCCATTTCACTTAAATGAGTAATTATATTATCACTATTCTTCTTCTTTCAAAAACTTTACCTCATAATAATGAGAAATCAACACTAAAATCAAGCTTCATGGTTGTGAAAATAGACACCCTGATTACTCATTGACATGTGAATATACTTCCATTTTATAGAGAAGGCAACCAAACTCTAATGAACTTTTTCCTTTTTTCCATTTGGATACTATCTTGCATTTACCAATGACATTTGGATTTTATAAAACCCAAACATTAATTCACAAATTCTACTCCATAAGATGGCTTAAATGTATCAACATTTCATACACCCCTTTTTACAATTTAGTTGAGAAACATAGGCTTTATTGGAAACTTTCTTTTTACATAGAAACAAAAATATTTTTTTGAGAAAAACTTTCATCAAATTTAAGGTTAGATGAAATAAAAACCTCATTCCTAATAAAACTTAGGAAATTGTATAAACATAATTTCATACAACTATTTTGTAAGTGGAAAGAGAATAGTTAAAGTAACTCTTTTATAGATTCTTATATCATGAACCCTCTCATATGTAATCTTTGTTGTGATGAATGGCCTTCTTTCCTCTTCTTGCCTAGTTGAAGCCTCAACTTGGTCTTCATCTTTGTCTTCAAAAAATATCTTTGTCTCTTTTTGATCCAACTCTTTAGCTGCTAAATTTTGAGATTCTTTCCAACTAGTTGCTTCTGTGTCTTAGGACATGAAAGCTTCTCCCCAAGAATCATCTTTACTAGACTCTTTTTGATATTCAGATAGGGAGGTACATTCATGGAAGCTACCCCAAACATTGGAATGCATGGAAAGTCCACCGATGATAAATCTAAACTCATTTGAAAACCAAAGTAAGAAAAAACTTTCACTAAATGCTCCAAAGGCAGTTGCCTTACAATAGGCTCTTAATACATGCTCTAAACAACATCCCGTAACATATGGGATAAGAGGCCTTCTTATTGTCCTATCTCCAAGAACCATTTTCTACCTCATACTTAAACACTTTCCTTGCTTTTTCACTTAAACCTTGAATTGAAAAATGATGCATTTCCAAACAATTCACATCTCCTTATATAGTGAAAGGTAAGTTTGAAACTCTCACCAATTCTACTAACCAACTTTGCCACTTAGCCAAAACTCATTTAATTTCCATCATCATATGATTGGCTAATTTAAATTCTACTATTTGGTTGTTGAAATTAATTCATCACTATGTAGTTATCTAACCATCACTCTCACTTACACTCATCACAAATAATAATTACTTGGGATAATATAAGTTTAATAATTAAAATAACACTTTAAATTAAATATTATTAAATTAGTACTCTAATGTATACATTGTAATAATATTATATAGACTTATCTAAACATATATAAATATTAAATTTTATATATAAAAGTTTACTACTTACTACTATGTATACTAAATTTTATTATAGTTACATATATATCACTATATTATATACATACATTACTTTATATATATAGATTTAAGTTGCAGGTAGTTATCCAAAATAATGTTTTATATGTAAAACATTATACAGAAATTGCAATTCTATCCCATCTAGCATTGATAATTTGTAAGTGTCATTTGATAATTATTTCTTGATCTAAAATGGACTAGTTCATATTGTCAAAAACTTATTTGGCTTCTTCGTATTCCATAATAATACAAGATCACTGATTTTAAAAGTTCTTTTTAGAGCCTTTCTATCAAACCACCTTTTGACTTAAGAAGCATTCTTTAATAAATTATCTTTAGCTCTATCTATTTATGCTTCTCTTTTGATGAGAAAAGTCATGAAACTTCTATATTTATTGATTTTCTCACTATTACATGAAATCTAAGGCTAAACTTATAATCTTGTTTGAAATTTTTGTAGGCAAACCATAGACTAAGGTATAAGCTAATGTTCTAATAGCCTTCTTAAATCTAATACGATCGATCCATAATGCAGATTGTAAGTAATCAATCCAATTTCCTGGATTCCCTCCCATCGACTTCTTAATGTAGGAAATAAGATTTTTATTTGTAGATTTAGTTGTGCCATTTCCTTGAGGATAATAATTTGTAGAGGAAAATAGAAAAATGGATTTTTCCAATGCCCATGTTATAAACTCTTCAGATTGAAAAGTTGGTTCATTATCAGATACCAACACTTTAGGTAGACCAAAATAACTTAAAATTTGATCTTCCAAGAACTGAATGACATCTAATGTTGAAATTTGCCTTAGAGCCTTTGCTTCAAATCATTTGGTAAAATTATCAATAACTATGAGAATAAACTTATGTCCAACTCTTGAAGGAGTAATTGTACTAATAAAATCTTAGCCCCATTGCTAAAATGGTCTATTCACAATTACTAGTTTTAAAGGAGGTCTAGTCTTTTTAATCTTTGGTCCATGAATCTAGCATTTGTAACATATTTGGATTTTTGAACTAATATCTTGGTAGATACTAGGCTAATAAAAATCATAACGAAGTATATGTTGCATGGTGAACTTAGGGAATTCATAAAATAAA
Organism: Gnetum montanum; assembly: GCA_015680685.1. NCBI lineage: Eukaryota > Viridiplantae > Streptophyta > Gnetopsida > Gnetales > Gnetaceae > Gnetum > Gnetum montanum. The sequence goes on along the minus strand of MNCI01034267.1, from coordinate 412,839 downwards.
TTAGAATGATGATGAAATTGTTCTAAGATAGGACCAATTTGATCATTGCAAACACATTCCAACAAAACCCCTCTGGAATACTTTCTATATAAAATTCCATCTTTAATCACAAATTTATTCACTATTTTGAAGAAAGCTCTATTTTGAGTTTTAGTTAGATTATTGAGAACCTTTCATGTACCAAGGAATTCTAGAATTTCACTATACTAGTTTCCCTCACGAGTCTTAAGCACACATGCTTCATCTTATGTAGCCATTAACTTGGCTAATCCCATTTCTTTAATGGTTTTGCATATTTCTAGTGAAAATTTGAAACCTTGAAGCTTTATGAGCCACTTCCCTCTTTTCAATCCAATTTCATTTTAGGCTAAGAAGTGTTTGACTATAGGCTCAATTAGCATAATATGGACTCATGAACTTTCCAAATAATATTTGAAATGCTAAAGTGCTGTAATAATAGTGAATGCCTATTTCTCTAAGCTTGAATGATTTAGTTCTAAACCTTTCAAATGATATCCAAAAATTCCAATCGATTTGTCTTGATCTTTATCTATTTTAAAATAGTAGTAACTAAATCATTTGAAGCAAAAGCACGTAACCAAAAATCTTCTTTCAATTTTGCTTTACCAAGTAAGGAGCTTCTTGAATAGCGTTTTCTATTTCTATTAAGGCTCTCTCTGATTTTGGTGTTTTCTCTACTATGAAATATTTCTTTAGCATATGCATCAAAGTTTTAGTAATTTTGGTGAATCCAAGGATAAATTTCATAATGAAATTTATCTTTCCAAAGAAAGATCTAAGAGACATTTTACTTGTAGGATGCTCGATATTCTATACTACTTGAATTCAAGAATTATCTATAGCAATTCCTTCTTGACAGATTACATGGCCTAGTAAAATTCTTAATTTAACCCCAAAGATATATTTCTTAGAATTTAATGAAATACCATATTCATGACATTTGTCAAAAACTTGTTGAAGATGATCAATATGATCTTCCTTTCTTTTTGAGAAGACGATGATATCATCCAAATAAACCACAACGAATTTGCCTATTAAACCTTTAAAGGCTAAATCTATTGCTCTTTGAAAAGTATCTTCAACATTTGATAATCCAAACAACATTCTTTGGTAAGCAGAAGTTTTTCATTTAGTGATAAATGCCATTTTATATCTATCACCCTGATTTACCATGATTTGATTAGAGCCTGAAAAACCATCTAAGAAAGAATATACTTGACAAGTTGATACTTTGATCAACATTTCATCAATTCTAGGAAGTGGGTATTTATCTTTTTCTACAACTTAATTTACATTCATGAAATCTATACAAAACCTGATATCACCATTCTTCTTTCTTACTGGCATAAGGTTAGTAAGCCATGTTGAATATCGAAGTGGATATATGATTCGAGCTTGTAATAATTTCTTAATCTTAGCTTCCATGGTTGGTTCAATTGAAGGATTGAATTTTCTTTGTTTTTTTAAACTATCTTACAACCATTTATCAAAGGAATTTTATGTGTCATCACATTTGGTTTAAAAGTTTTAAGATCATCATAAGACCAAGCAAAATTTTCCAAGTTAATTTTCAAGAGTAATAATAGATTTTTCTTAAAAACTGAGTCTTTTTCCTTTGTGACATTTAACATCTTTAGTATCTTAGTAGATCCAAAATTGACTACTTCATAAGCTTGATCATTTGGATTTTGTATATCTTTTCTGATAAGCAAATTTATGCTAAAATCATGTTCATAATCAATCATTTTTTTGGGAATAGAATTTGTCTTAAACCTTGATGTTGTTTCTAGTATGATTTAACTTTTAAATTCTTCTTTATTCCTTAAAAATCTAAGCAATTGATCATCATCTTCAAATACTTGTAAATGCTTTATCTTATTTGGTATTGATGGTTGATGTTCATTCTTGATCATTACACCTTCATAACTTTCTATCTTTTTCACATCTAATGTTGAAGTTGCTTTCGCTAAGTCATTTGATATATAGTTATCCTTCCTACCTATATGTTCTATTTTATAGTGGTGAAATTGATATAGCATTTTTTAGACAAGTTGTTTATAGGTTCACAAGAATGAGCTTTCAACCACACAATTACCTTTAATCTGTTTGAGTCTCCCTTTATGGTGATTACCTTAATTCCATTTTCTATTGTTGTTTTAATTCCAATACTGAGAGCTTCATATTTGGCCTTGTTATTTGTATAGGATAAAGATAGATGAATTTCCTTAAATTTTTTTGGAAATTCATCTTTTACTAGAAGTATTCCAACTCCTGTACCTTTCGAGTTATAAGAACCATCAGAGTATAGTTTCCATTTGCCCTCATCTTAAGATTCTTCTTTTTCCAAGGTAGCAACTTCTTGAAGTGTGCAAATTTTAGTTTCAATAGCCCTTGTTTCAATGATGATGAGACGCAGTTCGCATAGGCCGCGATATCGCGTACACGATATCATGGCCGACGCGATATCGTATCCCCCGCGATATCGCGTCCTTCCCTACGATATCGCGTACGCGATATCGCAGTCCGCCGCCATGTCTATAAATAAGAGGCAGCTCTCCCTTGTTTGGGGATCCTAGTTTTAGAGTAGCGAAGCTCTAGCAGTTTGATCCCTCCAGAGTTAGAATTTTTCCCGTGTCTGCCCGCAGTGTAGTGAATGTAATTGTACGGTGTCTTTATTCGAGTGTGTCGTACTTGGACATGCACATGACCGGCAATAAAGATCGAGATTACTTCATCATTGAAGCATTCACTTAGTTTATTTATTTGTTATTTATTTAATGTTATTTATTGCTTTCATAGTGTGATGTGAGTACGGCTTAACTACGAGCATCTACGAGTGTGTACGGCTAGCTAAGGAATTGGTTACTCATCGCGAATAGTTTCTCACCCTTAAACTCCTAGAAGCGGAACGAGTATGACTTGATTA
>MNCI01034267.1:374172-406005 GCA_015680685.1 Gnetum montanum | reverse complement strand
CTGCGACTTGCGCTTGAGTGACCCTTGCTTTTTCAACTATATCTCGCGCGCTGGTACTCCGATTTGAATTCCGTTTGAACCTGCTTGAACCCGGAGTGTTCAGTTTAGTTGTGGGGGAGAGACACTTGCCGAAAAGTGCCTAACTTTTTTGAAATTTGTCATCACCCAAAGGACATCAATTAGGGTAATTACTACTAACACTTGGAAAAGTGTGCCATAAATCATACGCCCTTAAGTATACCGGGAGATTACAATGCAATTTCACCTGCGTCATAGGACTCATCATTATAATTTTCGGGTCGATCACACAATAACATAAGATCTTTAATTAAGGCAAGTAGTAAGGTATAACTCGATTTTCTAAACAACCTTACTAATGTTGGCCCGTGTGATTGCAGATGGCCCCGAAATGCTCCCAGCAGAAGAGTCCGACCCAAGGTGGCGCCAAACAACCTACGAGAGGACGAAGGCAAGTCCCTGCTGGACAACATAACGAATAGGAGGTGCATTCATTTAGCATCCATCAAGATGAACCTCCTACCAGATGATCTGGGTAGGCAGAAGGAGGAACTGCTACGCCTGAACTAGGACAACAACTCATGTTGCCCTCGGAATGTGTTCAGGCTATCCACACGAAGTCCACAATCGCTTCAGTGATTGTGGAACTCAACTTCGAATCTTTTGCAGAGTTCGCTCCTGAGGCTGTTAGGGATCACCTCAAAGGGTCTCCCTTATGGCCTGTTCTCTCCGAACAAGGTGCCTGGTACTTAGGAGAAATGTACCTCTTCTGGTACAATAAGGAGCAAGGCACCATGGTAAACATTGGTGGTGTGATAGTGGATTTCTTTGCACAGGCGATTTCGGAAGTGTTAAACCTTCCAAATTCAGGCCCCCACGTTGCTCGGTTATCTACTCAATCAGACCTTGATGTGCGAAAGGATTGGCTAGAAAGGGCTTATGGCAGAGATAAAGCTTTTGGTGAGCTAACCACGGAAGAGAGAGTTTATTTTAAAATCGGAACCTAGCACCTCTTCCCCACAAAAGGTTTAAAAAGAATATCAACGTATGCGGCATGAGGATGTGCAGTGTTGATGGGAAAGGTTAACGCTAACCTTCCCCATCTATATTTAATGGAGATCCTAAGGCGATTCGAAGAACGGAAGACAGGGAAAATGGCACTTCCTTTTCCTTGCCTTATCAGAAAACTGTGCCGTCAGGTAGGTATTCGGGGATATACAAATGATGTCCTCCGAAAGGCCCAAAATGCTTCTTATGCTGAATTATTAAAGGCGCCAGCTCCAAGAAAGAGCACTAGCGAAGAGTTGGGACCAGATGAAGAAGATGAAGAACAAATGATTGGACCTCTTGCGACTCAACTTGCAGGACCCAGTCAACCTCCAGCCACAGGTCCCAGCCAACAATAGGAAGCAGGACCTGGTACAGGCCAGGATCAACCGCCGTCGCAAGACTATAGACTGTCAATAAGCCATTTGAGGGCTATTGCTAAGACGGTTAGTTGGGGAAGTCGTGATGACGCCAATCTCTTCCGTGTCATCGATGATGCCAGCTAGCCTACGATTTCAGTAGATCGTACAAGGGGTGAGTTGTCAATGCAAATAGGAGGAGGGGAAAGCAGATGGTCACAACAGATCTCTGGACACGCGGCATCTTTTCAAGTGCAATTAGAGACTGGTGAAGGGGCCACGGTGGTGGTCATGCAACACCAGGATGTCGTGGGAGCAGCTAAGGTGGTTGCTGACCACATCAAAGAGTCTTTTAATGTACCTGTTGTGCCACCGGCAGATCTCTCAGGAGCACAGGATGCTCAAACTATTGCCGGGACCTCGATGACTCCTGCAGAACATGAGGATGTATTGGATAGATTGCTTCAAATAGGGCAAGTTTTAACGTCCCTGTTTGACGTCCCTCAGGATGTAACCGCAATATAGTCAGACCTCATTTCGACAAAGGGGAAACTGGTCATATCTAAAGTAAGGGTTGAGCATGCTAAGGCTGAAGTGCAGAAATTACAAGAGCAGCTCATCGTCTTGTAAGCAGCACAGCGGGATCCTTTGCAATTGGGTCCCGCAGACCAGCTAGATAATTTTAAAATGGAGCAACTAACCAAACTAATTGCAGAAAATAAGAAGGTGGCAGAAGAAAAGGAGACGACCACTTGGGATGCCTCCGCAGCAAAGGCGCAAACTCATGCGCATCTTAAGGTACTCAAGGCCTTGCAAGAAGAAAACAAGCAGTTGGTTGCAGATAGCCTTCGGTTGACTACTGTGGAGAAACAAAAGAATGTTCTCGATGAGCACTTTCATCGGCTGCGAGAACAATTCATTTGAGTCAACCAAGATGTAAGTCGTTTAGCCAGAGAAAATCAAACCCTCTCAATGGAGGAGGTATGCGCTATTCAATAGAAATCAGCCATCGAGATTAGTGCGTGGCAGAATGAGGCTAAACGACATGAGAAGCTGAAGGAGCACTTCTATGACTAGGTGGGGATGTACAAACAGATCTTGGAGAAGGAGATCCATATGGCCAAAGCTCAAATCAACAGCATCAGTGCCCAACACACTGATTGGGGGGCCATATTGGACACTTATGCCTATGCCCACCAGGCAGAAATTAAGAACCGGGACCTGTAGATCCAGGACTTAACTGAATACATGGAGTTGGCAAACCTTTGATATGCCAACCTGGCCATGTTAACAGCAGGACACCCGAGGTCAGAGCTCGAGCAGCAGGTAGCTTCGACCCATATTAAATATGAAGCAGAATTTGCAGAATGAAAGAAGTTGGCTGAGAAATTAGATGTTGCAAATTCTGAACTTGCGATGGTAAAAGAAAGCTACCAAGGATAGAAAGATGTGGCAACTAACTTGGCTCAACGGCTAGCAGAACTTCACGAATACAAAGATAGAGCCAGAGCCTATGAAGAGGAATGACGGGTGTTCACGGCGTGGTATGTAAAAGCTAATCAGATGTTCCCGCAACTACCCTGTCCGTGGGAAGTGCCGACTCCGTCAAACATCGGAGCATCAGCATGGACGGAACAAGACCCTCAAACTGAAGAGGAGAAGCTCCAGGCTATTCTTCAGCGTCATCAACCTTCAAAGCTTGGAGCACGTGACAAGGGGAAAGCACCCATGGAGGAGCCACCGCCACCAGGAACTACATGAGTTTCACATTTTTGTAGTTGTAGCATTTTTTCTCTGTGTTGTGTCTTCCCACACTGCGGCAATTGTCCATTTCTTTTTCTAGTTAATAATCCCATACCTATCCACTGTGTAATCACTAAAGCTTGTTCTCTTTGTAACTCGAGGATGAGTTTTTATTTAGTCGTGGGGGTATGATGAGACGCGGTTCGCATAGGCCGCGATATCGCGTATATGATATTGCAGCTGACGCGATATCCCAGTGGCGTACCTAGGCCTATGCTTGGTAGTCCTAGTGGTAGTCATGCACAAAGTCCAAGATGTGTACGGTTGATCAAGGAATCGGTTGCTCGTCGCACTTAGGCTAGATTAGATTTTCTTACCCTTTTCCTCTTAGCTTAGAATTAGTTAATATTATTTTCCACTGCCATCAGGAGTAGCATTAGAATTAGAACACATCATACACCTCATCTAGACTAAACCATACATGACATATGCAAAACTAGTCTAGATGGGAAGACAACAAACTGCGACCTAAGGCTAACTATCTAGATGCCACAACTAGTCCATCTGCGGAGTTCAACCGGATCGCGGGTGCAACGCTCGTTTCGTATGGTTGAGTGTAGGGGTACCTCGCCACTCATCAAACGACTTTATTCTTCCCATTTGAAGTGAATTTTTCATTCATCAAAGGTTCATTGTGTATGTATATTTGATTTCCCTCTCCTTTCCAAGGTAGCCAAATATGAGAATAATTTGTTGATATGTAACCTGAGAAATTCTTACTCCAACTTCTACTTAACAATAGACTATGTGAGTCTAGTATTTCTACCACTTGAATAGTTACTCTACTTTTTATGTGGGGTTCAAAAGCAATTTCTAATAGAACATTGGATAATTAACCCACAATCTTCACTTCGCTCTTGTCCAATTGTATAATCTTTTTATAAGATTTTTTAGGTACAAAACCAAGTTTTTTGCATATTAACAATTGCATAATAGTAGATGTAGCTCTAGAATCAACTAAACAATTGTGAAGATACTTGTCTTTTAACTTCATTGTCAAAAGAAAAGGAGGAGCTTCTTTATCATGAGTACAATCATAGCTAGTTTTTATTTTCTCGTCATTGCTAGATACATAGCTTAACTTTAATTCTCCAACTTTCTTTTTACCTTCAATAAAATCTAAAGCCTTTTTTCGTTGATCTTCAATCTATAGTAATTGATATATACTAATATTTATCCTGACATGTTTGAGATCTTCAATTAAGTCATGTTTTCCATCTACATAAAAGCCTGGTTTCTTCATCCATCTATGAAGAGTTTGATTTTGAGTACATTACTCTAATTGATCTTATTTATTTTTATTTTTCTCTCTTCTACTTGGTTCAAAAACCTTTCTCTTTGTAGATGAATCAAAAATAATGTTTGGAGCCTTGGAAGTAGTTAATCTTTCCTTTGATCATAGATTAGATCCATTTTTCTCATTGTTATTACACTACTCATTTGATGATATATCCTCTTCATAACTTGATAAAGAAGAAGTATCACTAGATCCATTATTAGAAGATTTTCTTTCATAATGAACACTAGATAGTTTATTATTAGATTCAACATCAAGAAAGTTGGATATAACAACATCACTTTCATCTTCAACTTCTACTAACTTAGTATCTTGATGCTTATATTTTCTATTTTTCTTCTCGTCTTTGGTCTTAACTTTTGCTAAATATTTTTCTAGTTTCACTATTTTGTTGGATAAGTCTCTTATTAACTATCCCCTTTTAGATTCTTTGCTCTTAGACTCTTGCTCTATCTCAACACAAGATGGCCTTCATAATGCTTTAAGTTGAGCAAAATCTTGCACATGAATCATCATTTTCTCTTCTCTTTTTTGAGTTGAGATAATATCTTTATGATTTAAATTTAGTTGTTTTTCTAATTGTATAGCTTCACTAAAGTAGTTATTCAATGTTAGCAAGTTTGGAGTTCTTCTTAACTAAATTGAAATATTGGGATTCATAACCTTAAGATAAGTATGTTTAAGAATTTTATTCCACGGTCTATATTGTCTTTGAAAGAGCCCATAAATACATTGAAACTTAATGTTGAAATCTCTAGTCAACTCTTTGACTTCTTACTTAGCTTGTACTAGCCCATAGTACAGTTTTTTTTAATTCAATTGATTGCTAAACTAGGCTAAGAAAAGACTTCCAACTTGTGATACTATTGGTTAGCAAGTTTGGATACCAAATCTAAGCCATATCCTTTAAATTTGCTACAAGCAACCTACAAACTTGATCTTGATGTTGAACATTTGCATGAGCCAAAGCTAACTCAAATATGTGAATATACTCTTTAGCTAAGTAAGCTTTTCAAGGAATATAAGGGTTAGAAAAATATTTGTAAACTACCTTAGGAATATCATTGTAATTTTGAAATCCTAATGGTGTAACTCTTTGCCAAGGATTTACCATCCTATTATAATTTCATTTGATCATTAAATTCTTATAATTTTTTTATCTTCTCTTATAGACTGATAAACCAGATAAAATGGGTGATCTTCTTATCCTTCTAGTTTTTATTCGACTACTTGTTTCAAACACAAGAACCTTCTTCTATTCTTTTTTTGATGATTAATTAGTCTTAAAATCAAGAATTTCTTTGGAACCTTTGAAATCTTCCAAACTATAAATTTTTTTGGTCTAGAACTGAAAATATTATCTAATTTCTTAAGCTCTACTAGCAACAAAAAACTGTTAGGGTTCTAGGACTATCAAACTTATGAACTTAGAGGAAAAATCTTTAGCCCTCCTTCTAGTGCCAAAAGAATCGTTGGCAACCATTTGGGATTAGGCCACCAACCTTTTGTCATTGTTTAAATATTTATTATTTATTTCTTTTGCTTTTGATGGGTGCCACTAATTCTTCTAAATAAGAAATATTCCTTAGGGTTTTGTATTTTATGAATCTAGATATTGTTCATTTGAAATAATTTGGCAACATAGGGTTTTATCATTTCACCAATACCCATCTTAAATTTTCTCTAGGGCATGATTTTTGGCAATAACCTAACCTTTTTGTTGTTTATTTTGATATCATGGATAATAACCTCGTGGTTTTTACAAATATTTATGAATCTAGAAAAATTTTGTTGAGCCTTGCATTCTCCTACTATTAAAATTCCAATGTTTACATAGTGGACACCATATAATTAACCTCTTGTATAGATAATGGCATTTTGGAAAATTTAGTAGCACTCCATGTTTAGTAACTTTGCAAAATTTTCTTATCACTCATACTACTTATTCCTTGTAACTGGTAGGTTCCAAAGTATTTCCTTCATTCACCATATTTCAACTTCTAGGAGATATATTTATCTTTTGAAACTTCAAATAAAATGAATAATTATGGGTACCTCTACTATTTACCACTTAGTCATTTCACTTGAATGAGTAACTATAATATTATTTTTCTTCTCCTTTCAAAAACTTTAACTCATAATAATGAGAAATCAACATTGAAATCGAGCTTCATGGTTGTGAAAATAGACACCCTGATTACTCATTGACATATGAATATACTACCATTTTGTAGAGAAGGCAACCAAACTCCAATGAACATTTGCCTTTTTTCCATTTGTATGATATCTTGCATTCATCAATAACATTTGGATTTTAATAAAACCCAAACATTAATTCATAAATTCTACTCCATAAGATGATTTAAATGTATCAATAGGAACCCATTTCACTAGCACTACATTCTAAAAGTTAATGCAATGCTTAGGGGTAAAACATAAACTCACAACTCCTTATGACCCTTAGGCCAATGATCAAGTTGAAGTCACTAACAAGGAGATTACAAGAATTCCAGCAAGAATGACTTGTAGGTATAGAAAATATTGGAGTACTAAACTCTGTGATGTCCTATGGGCCTATTGCTCAACATGGAGACTTCCTATAGGCTACTCTTCCTATAAGCTAGTGTATAGAAAGATACCCAAACTTTTAATTCAAATTGAACTTTGTACACTCATAATGGCATGTAACCTTGAATTAGATATTAACTTAGCATAGAAGGACAAATTTGAGGACTGAGAACCTAGAACAAGGCTTGAATAAGTTTCCTAATTTGAACAACCAAGATAACCAAAACCACACTCAAATTTACGTGGTTTTCCAACTTGGGTATTTTCACACTTGGAGGGTATAATCCTTACACACTTCTAGATTTTGATATTTAAAAAATGTGATCTAAAGGGAACCACAACCTTTATAAAATTTTATCTCCACACAAGGAATTTTCTCATAGGAAACATACACAATCCCACAAGGTCCTAGCAAGCTCAAAATATGATTTCAAGGACCCAAGAACCTTTACAAGGATGTGAGCTCCACGTAGAGTGTTTTCTCAATAGAAACATACTCAACCTCACAAGGTCCTAACAAGCTTACCAGATGCCTTCTCACAAGAAGTACATTAATCTTGTAGGGCTTACAAATAGAGAAAAAGATTCAAGGAAAGAATGTAACTAAGCTTTACAAGTTTCTTAGTTTGAAACTCTTACAATACAAAAACTAATTCACAAAAGATAGATAATTGAAGGACTAATTCATATCATAAGATACATTCAATGATGGAGTAATTGTATGAAAAATTCTTGTCTTTTTCATAAGGATTCCATTCTATTTTATAATCTTTTTCTTTTTAAATAACCCTCAAAATTCATGCAATAGCTACAAAATAACTAGTTGGGACATTCAATTCAAGCTTAGGAAATCTTACTAAAAACTAATCACTTGCAGGTGGAACATTCCATTGAAAATTAGGATGTCTCACTTGGGATGTCCTAGTTGGAATGTCTCAATAGTAATTGGGATGTTTGTTATTTTTGTAGCATGTTTAGCCTAAGACTGAGCTTTCACCTCTAGGACATCTATTGATCTTTTAGGACATCTAGGCAGATACTAGAACACCTTCTTTTGACTTCATGCATCCTTGACATATTTCATATTGGTTAATACTTTTATCCTCTTAGATTAATAACTCAGCTCTCTTCTTGGTCTCAACTTACTCCTTGTTTCGATATCTTCCTGACACCATCTAAGCTCTTATCCTGATTCTCATCTAGGTTTTTGTCTCAATTGTCTTGGCACCTTTTAGGATCTTTTCCTAAACTCTTATCTTTATTATGCTATTGTCCCAATCTCATAGAGTCCTTGTCTTATTGTTCCTAATCTTGCAATATCTTACAAGCACATTTCCACATTCTCCATTTTCTAAGGTTTTGACATACCAAAAGGTCAACAAGATTAACGGTGCTCAATGTACTAGATGAGCATTGAAGGGTAGCTCTAATGATGAATAAAGTACACTTGGCATATCATAAATAATAACATGATTTCCATAAAAGAAGAGTTGCATTTCAATTAAGAAACAAGATTCTCTATTAGAACCCCACACATGTGCCTCAACAAACTAAGTTCCAAACACTGTGGAAAGGACCATACATTGTATATTCAAAATTTTCTAAGATTAGCAAGTGGAATTACTACTGGACAAACCAAGCAACACCACTACTGGGTTATTAGATAGCCATACTTAGTGCTTGAAACCAGTCATATCCAATCCACTTACTAATGATGTGTAAAATAAAGTGCTTTGAAAAGTAAAGTATTAAACTAAGAAAACAATAAAAATTAAGCTAAGTAAGCAAATAAAACTATGTGGATGTTGCAATGATGGAAAAAAAATCTCAATCTTTATTTTTGTTCATGAATTACATCCAAGTACAATTCACTCGAATAAAGATGTCATTCAACTACTAAACATCACACTGTGGACATTCACTTCTATTACAACTATGAAATAAAACTACAAAAGTTTCCGTAAGACTTGGAATGAAAAGTTGTTGATTGTGTGCCCAAGTGTTGGTATTTATAGGGTTGCACACATCTTGAGACATCATATCAATGATGATGTAACATGGGTTACAACATCGTATCAATGACATCATTGATATGGTATCACAACAAAAAATATGACTTTATCACTTGCTAAGGGAAACCTAGATATCAAGAGGTTGTTTACCAAAAATAATAATCTCTTAATGGATTATTAGAATTATCATAACTATTATCTATATCATAACTATCCTTCTTTTTATAAATATTACAGTACCTTGATACTCTTTTTCTCTTTTAATCTCTTTCTAATTTTACCATCATTGCTTGAGAATTTTGTTCCACTACTAAAGTGTATGCATTCATTCGTCTTTGCTTCTTCTTCTTAGATCTTTACATATAGATCTATCACAATGTAGGTCTTCTTGCCATTTTTCATGGTTTATCTAAAGACATCATACACTAGTGGTTGTGCCTTAAGAAGATAGAACTTTATTGTTTCATCTGATACTCTTACATCTTGAGCTTACAATCCAGCCTATAGTGTTGATACTTTCTGAACAAGGATGGCCATAGGTTCACCTTCTTTCAAAAGAAGTGAATTCAATTGGTTGTGAAGGAATACTAATTTGATTCATTTTTGACTTGAAATGTTTTCCTCTATTTTTTAAAAATATTTTATATGTGGAATGCTATTTCTCCAATAATTGCACAAAGTCACCAAACACACTCAATGGAATCAATATTTGGCCATCTTATTGTCATTGTCCACCATGGCAATTTTTGAAAGGGTTCCTTCTAAATCAGTTTCTCATAGTAGAAATCTTATTTGAAGTTTCCATATGTGATAATTTGAAGCTTTTACTACTTGACTCTTAGGCAATGAGGCATGGGATTTTATTTTTGTCATGGTTGTTTCTCAAATTTGAATAAATAGTTTCGTATTGCTCTATTATCATGTAAAGTTTCTTGGAGTAATAGTGAGCAACCCCAGAGCCACAAACTTAGAGAGAAGAGGATAAAGACACACATCAAACACTTTGACCTTAATATTTAATATACACAAAGTGTTGTATCAAATAGAATGACCAATTATAACCAAAGGTAATAGTTATAACTAAGTACTAATAAGTAAATTAACAAGTGTTAATTAGATAAGTATAAATGACATGACATTGCAACGATGGAAAACCATGATTGTATTGGAACATAACCTTCACGATGTACAACAATGAAGAAAATAAAGTATAAATACAAAACATAATAAGGATTTTGTACAAGAAATAATATCTTTAACATGTTTTATATGTTGTAATGATTTAGTCACTTATATGATTAGAAAGATGTCACGGTGATTCTTGAAACACCACAAAATTTCAGGCCATAGCTTCTTGATTGCAAATTTGGCTAAGTGTAAGAATGATAACACTTTTCACAAATTTTTCTAAGTGTTGAGACTATGCTCTCCACTATGGGGACTACACTCTAGAGCGTAGTCAGTGTAGTTAACACACACACACACACACACACACCAGTTTTGCATGATTTTTTCTAAGTGTCAGAATGATGACACTTTCTATAGATTTTTCTCAGTGCTAAGACTATGCTCTCCACTACTAGGACTACGCTCTAGAGCATAGTCAGCATAGTTAGCACTGAAGCATAGTTTTCCCAAAAAATTTCTAACTATTGGAACTATGCTCCTAACTACGCTCTAGAAAGTAGTCAGTGTAGTTAACTTTGAAGCTAGATTTTGTAGGGATTTCTCTAAGTGTTGGGACTACACTCACCCCTAGTTGGGAGTGTAGTTAGCCTTCCTTGGAGCGGAGTCAGCACTTAGCCATATTTTTCCAATTTCTTTGCTAGATTTTGCCTAAGTTTGGGACTACACTCTCACCTAGTCTAGAGTGTAGTTAAGCATATATGGCAAGAATAGCCTCCAAAGGCCTCCACTTCATAGCACTAGCATTTGCATCAGTTCCAACACACCTCTAGTAGTAGCATTTATCCTTTTTGCATCCCCTCTTTTTTCTAAAATTGTAACTACACTCTACATCACTTACCAAAGTGGAGAGAGTAGTCCCAGAGTGTAGCCTCAAAAAGTTGCATTTGTTGGCATTTTTTGACATTTTTTGTAGGTACATTATGGTCTCCTTGACACTTTCATGAGTAATCAGTAAGTGTAGTCATAGTCTCTCAACTTCATAAAGTCCATTAGAGCACCACAGAGCTTAACACCATTTGTTGCAATGAGAGTGTAGTTGGGGTTAGCATAGTCCCAACTATCTCACAGCGTAGTCTCAACTACCACATTGCCACATGGTGCTCGATCCACATTTTGGGCTAATGCTAGCCCTATAAATACCCCTAGATCCCCAACATTTTAGGGGTTGACACTTTTTAAATGCATTTGCATTATTGGCATTTGACATTTTTAGCTTCTTGAGCAAACGATACCTAGAGCATACCACCAGTGGCAGAGAGGCAGAGTTGCATACCATGGCCCATTGAAGCCCCATCATAGTCCTATAGAACATCACATGGTACACTACAGCAACCAACTTGGTAGGCACGAACACCACTGCAAGTGCTAGACTTCACTACCTAACACCACTGAGACTGTGACTATGCTCTTCACTATGCTTATTATACATCACATACCTTTTAAACCCCTTTTGGAGTTAACTACACTTCCATTTTGGGTGGTGTTCCATTTCTCTCTCCTACATTTCTCACATTTACTAGCATTTTTCTTGCATTTTTTCTCATTGTCATGCATTGTCATGTTGTAACTATGCTCAAGTGGTAGCCTTTGTGGGTTGGCACCCTCGTTTTGGCTAAAACCCTTGACTACACTCAACCCATTTCATGACTACACTCTACATTTAGCACTGCAAAATACCACTTTGACACTAAGCACCATTTTGTGCCATTTGCACTTGCATCTTAGCTAACCACAGCACCCCCAGTTGCATCCAATGCCCTCACTACAACTGGCAAAGTCCCTATCTGATTGACAAGACCATTTAGGGTACTTAGCCTTCATTTCTAGTAAACCCTTGCATGGAGGCAGGGTTGGGCTGTGCATTTGTTGATCCATCGATGATTATAGCCATCGACATTTTCGGTCATTATAGTTTTTGGTGCTAGAAGGAAGGCTAAGTCATTTTCTTCTTCACTCTTCATCGTGGTTTTCTTTGCATGCTCTCTGCACCCCCATTAGTGTAGATTGGACCCCGTTGTCAATCTCCCTAGGGCACCGCATGAAAACCCAAGCCATGCTACTCTCCACTTTTTTCTAAGTCTTTGTTCTCTAAGTGTAGAGAGCATAGTCGGTGTGGAGCATAGTCTCCATACTTAGTCATTTTTCTACATTTTCTAGACTTAGCCATTTTCTGCTACCAGTAGACTTAGCCATTTTTCTATAGTTTTAACACCTAGCAATTTTTTTTTTCATTTTGCATACTTAGCTAATTTTTGGCATTTCTAGAGTTAGCCATTTTTTTGCAAATAGCAACTCTCACAACCTGATCTATGAACATGAATCCAAATCAACTTTCCATGTTAATGTCTAACATACTTGACACATTCATGATCCACCCAAAGCATGCTATGCTCAGCCACAAATAATACAACTTTTTTTATGCCAAAATCCAACCAGGATTACTTGTGGATCACCTTGACATAGAGGCAAAATAGAATTGCAAATGAGTCCATTGGGACGGATGAGCATACATCCCATCCTCATTCGACATCATCCTACTCACGGAGTCCTATCACTAGTTATTGTCCCAACTCATCTATGCAAATGAGCATGATGTAGGGACCAACTATGAGGAAGCCTCATAGGAGAAAGAAGATGAATTCGAAGCCCACTTCAGGTGTGAAAGCCCTCTTTACACTATCTTCCAATAGCCACTACCTAGTATGACCCCTACTCCCTTTCACTTACCCTTCATGGCATCCTCCCAACTTGCTTAACCATCCTTGTTGGTAGCAAACATGTCTATCCAATCTTACACTCATGTAGGGGTCACCTCTTAGTCCCAAATGATTTAGGCATCCCATGTCCTGACTATCTTATCAACGTCAATCTAACCCATGCATCGATGACTTGCCTCGGTCATAGTGCCCATGACATAGCCAACACATCAATCGCATTGTATGGCTTCTTACCTAGTAATCCAACCCTATTTCATGCAACCAATACAAGCCTAGTGAATGCAATTGGCTAGCACATCTTCAAGCTTGGATTAGGATTTCTAGTTGATACAAAGTTTGATGGAGGAAGTCAAGCGACTCAAATCTACTTCCTTTGAAACCATCAATGTGGTGGATTTTTACCTAGATGACCCAATAAGTCCTATGGTCCCACCCATAACCCTACCAACTAGGGTCTCACTACCTCAACTCACCAAGTACAATGGTGAAGGGGATCACAACGTGCACTTGGTCACCTTCAAGTCTAAGTGCCTATTGCTACAAGCCTAGCTACATGCCATCATGCATGTGTTTCCCATGTCCTTAACTGGCAAATCCCTTGACTAGTACTAAGCACTACCTAGGGGCTCCATCTCCTCTCTAGAGGATTTCCTAAGCTAATTCATGACATGCTTTAGGTACAGCATGAAGCCTGCAGTAACCCTCGACTAGCTCATGCTAGAGTAACGCATTAAGAGAAATGTGAGAACCCCTAGTAGAGATGCACCTATTAGCCATCCTCAAGGGTGCAATGAATGACTTCATCAAGTTCAAACTATATTACCTGGCCCCAAAGTCTCTAAGCCAAGCCTTTGCTCAAACAAAGAGCATAGAGGAGGTAGTGCAAACAAGCAATGAGTCAGCCTATGTGGCCTACAAAAAAAAGCACATGCAAA
This sequence comes from Gnetum montanum, assembly GCA_015680685.1. Classification (NCBI taxonomy): domain Eukaryota; kingdom Viridiplantae; phylum Streptophyta; class Gnetopsida; order Gnetales; family Gnetaceae; genus Gnetum; species Gnetum montanum. The sequence continues at coordinate 392,061 of MNCI01034267.1, read as the reverse complement.
AGCAAAATGCAATAGTGGCAACAATAGCCAAAAATGTCAAAGCAACCAATCGGGGCCCAAGGGCTAAGAAGTCTAAAGCCCTAGCTCACAAAGTCACCAACTCTAGTGCCCAGGCAACCAACCCTCCTACATGAGCAAGGGCCATAGTGCAAGCTACTTCAAGGTCCAACTTTGAGTGCAAGGATTTCCTAAAGTATACCCCTTTGTTGATGAAACCTTCATAGCTACTGGAATAACTCTTGAAAGCTAGGTAAATCCAATACAAGTGAGTGTCGAAGAATGCCCATCAACAACATGATAGGTACTATGAGCTACTAAGGAATCCTACCTCAATAGTACCAAATGGGCCCCTAGTCCCAAAAAACCTTTAACTAGACCAATTCTATCACTACGACAAGGTGTTTGGACACAGTACTAAATTTTGTTGGGCTTTGCAAGACAATTGGCAAAGAATTATAGAATGGGACCAACTAGTGCTGGACATAGTGAGCTAATCCAATGCAGATGACACTACCTCCATCATCAACTCCATCAATGTAGGTGGCAATTCTAAACCTACATAGAAGCCTTTTGTGATCTGAGTGCCTCCCAGTAGCATAAGGATGCTGTTGGCCTCCACAAGTTCAAGGCCCCCTTCATGGTCAAAGTGCCACCTCAGGCACCCACAACACCCTTCATGGTTAGGTTTCCATAGAATTCATCTAATACGACATTAAACTAGCACCCAAACCATCCATCCACTCAGATGCTAAACTAGCAACAACCATATGCTAAGACGTTAAACTGGCAACCACCGTCCACTACGATGTTAAACTGGCAAGCCTCAACAACAACTGCCAAGCAACCACTATTTGTCATAAGGGTGCCATAATGTGCTAGCCCCTCACCTACCTAAAGCTTGACAATGGGCAACGAATTGGTCCCTTCTCCTCCAAGGGTCAACCCTGTTGACACCATGCAATGGAAATGTAATAGGTCGAATGAGTGCCTCACAAACCAAATGGCTAGGAAACAATAAGAATAAATGGTGCTTGGTCTACTAAAGCCAGTCCCTTCTCCTACACTCTACATGGTCGAAGCGAAGGCCATAACCAATAGATCACAATGGAGCACTTAGGCCCCCAAGTGGGCCAAGAAAATAAAACCAAAGTCCCTTCTACTAAAGATCTGTCTCTCAAGCTACATAGAGGAGGTTAAGGCCAACATAATGGTCGATGATAGGACTTTGTAGATGCACTAACCCAGGTGAAAAAAATGCTCAAGTAGTAAAGCAAAATGCTAAGCTTGTATGACCTACAAATGAGAATGTCATCTGTGTAGTTATCTTGCCTTTTGCTCCATAGGAATCGGGTCCAACATTCCTAGCCTTTCATGATGAGGAAGTCAAGGTCAATGCCGAATGAGGGGAGGTCACAACAACTCCATTGTCTATTAGCATACGCATTGGGCAATACATGCTTCACAAAGTACACGTCGATGATGGTGTGGTGAAAAATATGTTTCCATACATCATCATTGATAAGCTAGGCCTAACAGATGAGACTAGGCCAGCCAAAATTGTGTGTCTAAAATCCTTCAATGGATCACATGTTACTGTTAGGGGTACAATCAACATAGCCTTTGTGGTAGGGGAGTAGTTCCCCACCTTCGTCGAATTCACTATCATAGAGGAAATGTTCAGCTCTAACTTGCTACTGGGTAGGCCTTGGTTGGCCTAATTACATGTCCTTTCCTCTTCCATCCATCAACAGATCCACCTCCCATATGAAGATGGAGAAGTTATCATTTGTGGTGATAATGTAGACCTTCTCGCCATCAAAACCTTAACACAGAGTAAGGGCCAGAGGTTGAACTTCTTAATGATGCACCTATGACGAACAATGCCATGCATAAGGCCAACATACTTGAATAAGTGGTGCACCCTAGGCCCTATGCATTCCCTAACCCACCCCAAGTTAGGAACCAACTGTGCAACCAAGGAACCCCCTTGGCTTAAAATGCACTAGGCACCTACCCACCCTTTCCTACTACATGCCATACATTTTTTACTTTTTCTTGCATTGCATTTGTTTATGCATTTACATTTAGCTTGCTTGCTTAGATTACATGTCATTTCACTAACTTTACACATCATTTTTCTTTGTTTACACATTCACCCACTTAGCTTACGCATTCACATGAAAAACATCAAAACACATAAAAATCATAAGAACTAGAACTACAAAAACATGTGGCTCAAAAAGGTCTAAACTAATGCACGATATGCCATGGGCTTAAATTGGCAACACTATGCAACATGTAGTAATGCACGACCTACCATGGCCTAAAACTAGGAATCCCATGACCTGCCATGACCTTAAATTGGTAACTCATGGCTTGTCATGGCCTTAAATTGGCAACACATGTCTTGAAATGGTCCAAAACTATCATCATGACCCAAAATGGTCCAAAACTAGCAACACGCATGGCCCAAAATGGCCTTAAACTACTGCTGTAGTCCAAAACGGTCCAAAACTAATTCTTTTCACATTACTTTCCTTTCATTTATGCATTAACTTTTTTAAAACAGGTACCACTTGATGTTTTTTTTTCTAGTTGATTTTTGCAAGATCTTGTAGGCACACAACATGACTATGCATGTAGCATTATACTTCACTAAAGCAAGGTAAGCATTCATCGACCATGATGCTAAAACTAGCATAGCATCCATCCACCATGACACTAAAATTGGCACAATAGTCTGTTATGACTATAAATTGGCATAACTTGTCCTTGGATCATGATGTTAAACTAGCACAATGACATATTTGCTATGACATTAAATTAACACACAATAGTCTTTTAGGACTATAAACTAGCAAACCATGGTATGCTAGGACCTTAAACTAGGTTCATGATTTGTCAGGACCTTAAACTGGCATTTTGTTGATTGTTTGGAGCACTTGCCATTAGTGTGGCCTTTGGAGCACTCGTAGCATCATTGCCCTCAACACTTTCACTGGCTTCCTGACCACTTGCAACTGGTTTAGCCTTTGACACTTTTGCAACATCTTCACATTTGGCATTTGACTTGCATTTCATGTTTGTGGTTTTCTTGTCTTCTTAGAGTTGTGTTTGTAGGATCAACCCTTGAAGGTGGTCGTGTAGAGATGCATCTCATTGCAATGATAAGTTTCCACATCACTCTGATGTGCATGATTAGACTAGCTAAGCCACTCAAGAATGCACATTCTCCTTATCTTGTTATAGACTATGCATATTCACTCTCACATTCCCATACTCTCATTCCTTGCATTCACCTACATGCAAACCCTTTGATGTATACGCACTGTAAACCCACATGGCACACTTTCTTCACATCACATTGTAGAACCTAAGGCAAATGTAATGTAACTCATCCTAGGGGAAGCCTCTATTGGCTAGTTAAGGATTGAGTACATGTAACACAACTCATCCCATGGAGAAAACACCTATCCTATAGGCATGATGTAGTTGCATCAAAGTAAAGCCCAACTACTCGATGGCCAACACCTTCCTGCTAGTAGCTAACATCTAGCAATGTCCAGTACCAAACATAGGTTCACCCCATAGCAAAAAGCAAAAAAGGAAAAGCAAAGAAAAAAGAAAAAAAGATAAAAAAAAGAAAGCAAGTAGGGAAAAGCACATCTCTAAGTAAGTGCATTGCAATTTCTCAACTAGCCTAGCTTTTAATCCACATTGAATCTTTCATGAGCACTTCGACAAGAGGTCAACCTTTTAGGGGTAAGCCACCCTAGTGCCATGGTCACCATAAGCTATGCTGACTTTGCATCTTGCATCATGAGACATTGTTTGCATTTCATCTCCCTCATCTCCTTAGAACATTTCCTACATCCTTTGCCTTCAACATACTCTTGTCCACAACACTCTTAAGCATGGTGAAATGACACCCAATTAGGTATTGATGAGCGATGTTGGTGCTAGGTTTGCTATGCTATTTTGACATTCTCTATCAACATCTCTTAGGCCATTGCTTCAAATGTCAACAAAGAGGGGCCAATGAAACCCCACAAAATTTTGGGCCATAGCTTCTCAACTACAAATTTGGCTAAGCGTAAGAATGATGATACTTTTTGCAAATTTTTCTAAGTGTTGAGGCTAGGCTTTCGACTATCAAGACTATGCTCTAAAGTGTAGTCAACATAGTCAGCACACACATGCCAGTTTTGCATGATTTTTTCTAAGTCTCAAAATGATGAAACTTGTTGTAGATTTTTCTAAGTGCTAAGAATATGCTCTCTACTACTGGGACTATGCTCCAGAGCATAATTAGCACTGAAGCACAATTTTTGCAAAAATTTTCTAACTATTGCGACTACACTTCTAACTATGCTCTAGAGCATAGTCAGCGTATTCAGCTTTGAAGCTAGGTTTTGTAGGGATTTCTCTAAATGCTGGGACTATGCTCACCCCCAATTGGAAGCATAGTTAGCACTTAGCCACATTTTTCCAATTTCTTTGCTAGATTTTGCTTAAGTCTAGGATTGTGTTCTCACCTAGTCTAGAGCATAGTCAAGTGTAGATGGCAAGAATATCCTCCAAAGGCCTTCACTTCATAACATCGACATTTCCATCAGTTCCAACACACCTCCAGGAGCAACATTTATTCTTTTTACATTTCCCTTTTCCTCAAAATTGTAACTATGCTCTACACCACTTGTTGTAGTGGAGAGTGTAGTCTAGAAGTGTAGCCTCCAAAAGTTGCATATGTTGGCATTTTTTGGCATTTTTTGTAGATACATTGCGGTCTCCTTGGCACTTACATGAGTAGTTGGTGAGCATAGTCATAGTCTCTTAGCTTCATAGAGTCCATCAGAGCACCATAGAGCTTAACATCATTTGCTACAGTGAGAGCATAGTTCTAACTACCTCATAGTGTAGTCTGAACTACCACACTACCACATGGCACGCAATCTACATTTTGGGCTAGCCCTAGCCCTATAAACACCCCTAGACCCCCAACATTTTAGGGGTTGGAAATTTTTCAATGCATTTTCATTTTTGACATTTGACATTTTTGGCTTCTTGGATGAATGAGACCCAGAGCACAAAACCATTGGTAGAGAGGTAGAGCTACATGCCACGGCCCACTGTAGCCCCACCATAGTCCTGTAGAACACCACATAGGACATCACAACAACTAACCTGGTAGGCATGGAAACCATAGTGAGCACCAAACTTCATGGCTTGACACCACGAAGACTGTGACTACACTCTCCACTAGGCTTGTTGTACACCATGTACCTTCTAAACCCCTTTTGGAGTTAACTACGCTTCCATTTAGGGTAGTGTTCCTTTTCTCTCTTCTACATTTCTTGCATTTTCTAGAATTTTTCTTGCATTTTTTCACATTGTCATGCATTGTCATGCATTGTCATGCATTGTCATGTTGTAACTATGCTTGGGCAGTAGTCTTCGTGGGTTGGCACCCTCATTTTAGCTTAAACTCATGATCACACTCACCCCCATTCTGTGACTACACTTTGCATTTAGCACTGTGAAACATCGCTTCAACACTCAGCACCATTTTTTGTTGTTTGCACTTGCATCTTGACTAACCATGCCACCTCCAATTACACCCAACGTTTAGGTTGCAATTGGCAAAGTGCCTGTCTGATTGACAAGATTGTTTAGGGCACTCTGCCTCCATTTCCAGTAGGCCCTTGCATGGAGGTAGGGTTAGGCTATGCATTTGTTGATCCCTCGGTGATTCTAGCCACTAACATTTTTAGTTGTTACAATTATCCTAACCTTAGACTAATGTGTGACATGTAAGTTGTGAACATAGGCTATGATCGCACATTCTTAAGTTGAGGCATCGTTCACATTAACTCTACACTAGAACATTTGGCTACTTTGAGACTCTTGGGTGCTATTGAGTAGTGATTTCCCAATGTTGTGGTATTACACTTGGTATGAGAGCCATGATTTGTGATTTGAGGCTAGTGCTAGATTGTGGTTCATGATTTGTATGCTACTATAATGCATAAGAAGAACAATGAGTGCTAGAATCCTAGTAATGATCCTCATAGTTCCAATCTTCACAATGGGCTAGTGAAAGATGACAAACAAGGTAACCATATGCACAAGGAGGTGAATGATGATATGACCATATACAAGGATGAAGCTACAAAAATTTGAAGGAGATGGCTAAAGATAAGTAAATAGATCTTGATCCTATTCTTGTGAAGGATTCAATTGTATGAAAAATTGATATAAGTAGATGACATACACATGCTTTATCTAACTTGAGTAAAAGAAGGTTCAAATGATTGTTAAGTTTTTTGGTTATAGGAATAATTATCACAAGTAGGTGACATAAGTAAGTATGACCTACTTGAAATAGAAATAGTCAAATCATTCACGCATTGGTTGATTTGAAGAAGTTTCTTTCTGATTGAAATGAGCTCTTACATGAAACACATAAACATGCTCTACATTAAAATTTTGTACTAAGAAATTATGTGGTGTGCCAAGGAAATGTTATAATGATCTTTATTTTGTAAAAGATAGTTGTGTGTGCTTGAGTTTATTTTGATAAATCATGGGAAAAACATATTCTCTTTTGCCAGTTGATCCTTGTAATAGTTTATAGTAGTGATTTTGTCATGTATCAAGCATGAGGTAATGTATGCGATTGACATTCCTTATTGTAATGTGTTACCTCTTTTAGATGATTGTTCTTGCATCTATTGATCTTGGGATGATTATTTATCTTGAATGCCTTAAGGAATCCATAATTTTCTATTACGATGTAATGGTTCTATGTTCATGTGTGGTGAAACTACAGTTGGAGTCTTATTAGAGGATCCTTTGCTAATGATGCCTTGATGGGTCAAATCATGATTCATAGAAGAAAATTGATAGTGTTTCAAATTTCTCTATTCACAAATCTCATGTATTACAAGAGTGTTCTTCATGTTATTAAACTTGGATGGTGGTTTAAGCATAAAAAGTCTTGGATGGTTCAATATGTTGATTCTTTTGTTTAAATTTTCCTCATTAAGGATTTGATTTTGTTCTGGGAGCAGTTCTTTTGAATGTGGATGGTGATTCATCCCTAAGTGAAATAGCATGATGCATTATGCCAACTTGTAGATAGTCAAATACATAAGTACTTATGCACTTAATTTGATGACTTGTAATTGGTACATAGTGGGATGTGTAATTATGCTCTTGACAGAATAGTGATCATGGTGGATAAATCTCTATGTTCATCACCCTCATTTGGTGTTCAATATCTTAAAATGTTGAGAACTAGATGGCACTAGTTTTTACCCATGTGGTGGAGTATTTTTGATTGCTCATGAACATTATGATAAACAGTGGTTCTTGTTTTAGTAGAGATCTTGGCAAAGGTTGTTTCTAATGCTAGATACTTAATGATTATGAAAATGAATGTGATATGTGATTCTATCTTAAGTAACTCAATGGAATATGAAAAATTAAGTTTTCTACCAAGACAATTTGATCTAAAGAGGATGGAATGTGGCTAGCTTGGTGCTAACACTCTCGAGATTGACCAAAGTAGTAGTGTGTGTATAAGTGAAAAAAAAAGGAAAAGAGATCCATTAAAATGAGAGTGAATATATATAACATGTGCATGAGTATGTGGGCAAAGAGAGTTTGATGGAGTATCTTTAAGGAGGAATTTCATGTTCTTGATTGTAACTTTAAGCAAGAAGCATATATTTTCTATTGTGACTTCAAGTAGGAAGCACATGTTTTTTGGTTATGAATTTCAGTATTTGAGAAAGAAGAAATAATGTTTTTAATGGAAAGAAATATTCAAAGTTTCTAAAGTGGAATCATAGTATTTGAGGGTTATATTATTACCTAGTAAGAAAAAATGAGGATGTAAAACAACCTTGGTTGGTACTAGTGGTTCTAAGGATTGACCACTTTTAAGGGGTAGAGAATTAATGTGTTTCTTCTTTATTAAGAAGTTGTGGGTTATTACCATAGTGAGGGTAAGGTTCCAAAGATCCTTACTTATATTAGTACTAGACAACCACTAGGCATAGGGAGTGGTTTCTCTAAGGTACAAAGTTATCTCCCCTTGGATGAAAAGGATTAAGTCTATACTCTTGCATAAATGCTAAAGGTAGAAAAAATAACTTACATGTAAGGTTAGCAAATTTTTCTTCAAGTAGAAAGGTTAGTACCATTTTCATAAAAAAGGGCAAGCCTTTTCTTTCTTAACCTAGGTTGCATGAGCATTCTTATGTTTCAGTTAGATCCTAAGTTGAGTTCAACATTCGTGCTTTACATTTGATGACCCTAGTCATTGAACCTTCATATCCATAATTATGAAATGAGCTTTGAGTTTCTCAATATCCTCGATATCCATGTTTCTTTCCATGTTTAGAAAAACATACGAAAAAACACTTAAGCTTTGAGGATGTCGCTTCTTTCAAATGAGGAAGAGTGCAAAAAATCATGCCTTTCTAGTGAATCAAAGATTGTTTTCCTTTTGGAATAGGGATCAAAAGGATTATGGAGATTCTCAAGGATTTCATGTTATCAAAAGGATCACTAAAAAAAATACATGGCTATGATTTCTTTCTGTATTGTGTCACAAAGATATGTAGGCTTGTAGAGGATCTTTGGCTTTAATGCTTAGGTCACTATCCTTCTCTATGGAGAGAGGATTAGGGCTAGATGTGTTAGAGTAGGAATGTGTCTTAGCTCTCTTAAGGAAATGATGTCTTATGTTTATGCTAGTACTTTTTAGTATGTTGTTTATGTTATATCAATTTAGTCACTTATATGATTATAAAGGCATTCTTGAAAGACTTCTACTCCTAGACTAATGCATGACATGTGAGCTATGTTCTTATACTAACATGTTCTTGAGAACGTTGAGGTGTAGTCCATCTTAAGTCCACTCTAGAACATTTGGCTACTTTGGAACTAATGGGTGATGCTGAAAAGTACTTTCCTACAGCTATGTCATTACAAGATAGGCCTAATGTATCTAAGGTACATTTTGGATTCATGTTTGTTATCCATATAAGTTGAAATCCAAATTTAGATAGGAAGTTGGAGAATGGAGTGACATGGGTGGAGTTGATATGATCTTTAACATTGACTTCTACATACCTAAGGTACATTTAGAATTTATGTTTCTTATCATATGAGTTGAAATCCAAGTTAGAATAAGAAGCAAGGGCATAATATCTACTACTTTGGAAAAGCATCATTTGATGCCATTGAAGAGTTCCAAAGTAGTCAAATACTATAGAGTAGGCTCAAGGTGGACTACACCTCAATGTATTCAAGAACTTATGAGCACAATATAAGTTTATAACTCACATGACACACATTAGTCCATGATCAAGGGCATCACAAGGATCTCTTTATAATCATATAAGTAATTGAGCTAGAGCAATAGCATACATATAGAGACATCATTCCTTAAGAGATTTAGAATGCATTCATAATTTAATGCATTTAGTCCTAAGCCTCACTTTGTAGAGAAGGGAGTTGACCTATGAATTAGATCCAAAGTTCCTTTATAAGCCTACATATCCTTATGACATATCAGATAAGGAATTAAAATTGTGTAGTTCTTTAGATGATGGTTAAGATAGCATGGAACATATAAGGATCTATGCAGTTCTTCCAACCCAATTTCTGGAAGGGAAGCAATCCTTGGATCATCAACAAGGTATACTTTCTATTGTTTGGTATATGGTAAAGGATGTGTTGATCTTTGTGCATAACGTTAATAATTTCCATATCATACAAGCCCAAAAGATCTAGAAAAATACTTGTCTCTCACACTTAAATCATAATCATATTAAAGCTTACTATAGGATGTGATGTCCTACAACCTTACAAAACCTCACTGTACTCAAGAATTTGAAGTTTCCATATGTCCTTAGATGCTAGTACAATTGCTTCAAGAAATCCCAAATTATCTCAAGATTCTTCTCTTGGTCTTTATATAATCCACATATTCCTAAAAGATTCCTAGAGCATCCCATAACATCAATTTATAGGTTCACTTTAGAACCCTAGGACATTAATAATTTGTATCATTTTTAAAAATAATTGGGTAATTTATTGTTACTTACTATGAGTCATATTCCCTCGTAGTTGCTATCCCACTATAACTTGCTACAAGTCACATTAAGATCATAGCATGTTGAAGCCAGATTTTAGAAAGAAACCTATTATTAGTATGGCGTGTTGTAAGTTGCATCTTCTAGTAGCTACTATGACCTTCTACAAGCTGCATGTACAATTTCAACCAAAATTTAGACTAAAAACCAATAGAATGCCAACTATGACTACCAATTAGTCACAACCTATTGTGTTATCAACTATGACTTATTGCAAGTTACACCAAAGTTATAGTTGTTGATTTAACACTAAAAAACATGTAAAAATGACTCCAAATTGGACCTAATAACTTCCTATTGATAAAACTACCTACTACAGTGATGAAATTACTAGTTAAAATGGTTATGTGTTTCTACACTAGCTCTTCTACCTTTCAAAAAGTGAACTCAAGTAAATAATTGTTTATGAGTAGAAGTAATATCCCACTTAGCTAGTTAAGTTACATACATCCACATTGTATCATTTGCATTTTGGGCATCCCAATGGAGTTGGTAATCATAGCTATTTACTTATCTAATGCTTGAAACTTTCTTCTTCTTGATAAAAATAGTTTTTTTCTTCTTAGAAGACTTAGAATCCCCAAGGATAGCTTTTAATTTCTCTATGCTATCCTCTAAGCTTTACTCATATATGAGTTCATGATAATAATGAGTTAAATCTATAACATTAAATATAAAAACATGCAAACATCATTAGGAATCAAAATCTAAAACACATAGTCATTGATATAGCCTTAATTTTGAAAGGTTTCATTTTCTTAACTTTCAACTTGGAGAAGTTCACTGCTTTCAGTCTCTTCATCTTCAAATGGATTTAAAAAAATCATCAACATTAAATTTAGACTTAATCATATCCTCATTCCTCTTTTAAAATACTTCTTCAACCTTTTCCATTAATCATTCACTCACAAGTGCAAATCCTTCATGTCCTTCAAAAAATTTAGTAGTCAATTGTGTCTCTCCATCAAAATATTTCAAATTATCCAACATTAATTCTTAGGTTTTACCCATAGTTGAAAATAATTCTTTCCAATGTTGAAATAAAATGCATTATTGTAGGAAAACTCTACATGAAATAAAAAATTCTCCTAATTATTTGGTTAATCATCATGAAGACATCATAAAATATTTAACAAAATTTGTTCACCACTTCATTGTATCCATCAAATTAAGGATGATGAGAATGTGAAAAATCCAATTTGGTATCCAAAATCCTCCATAAGAATTTCCAAAAATTACTAGTGATGAGTGGCGAGGTACCCCTACACTCAACCATATGAATACGAGTGTAACACGTGTGATCCAGTCGAACTCCACAGACTAAGTACCTACACGCCTCATGGAACACTTAGGGTTAATCATTCGTTGTCTTTCTAGAATTACTTGTAGTTGTCACGGTGTATGGTTAAGTCTGAGGTATATGATTTTTATATATTTTTGTGTTTTATCTCCTATGCTATTGAGTTGAAGGGTGAAGAGACTAATTTCTAACTTTAACTAATTAACTAAGTCTAAATTAACCTAGCATCAGCATCCGTTCCCACTCACCATTCACACCCTGAACCAATGCAATCGTGGTTACCAAACACTAGTCGTTGCTGGGATCACCACGCGTAACACACATGCTCGAAGCGGTCGTATTGAGGCACTTAACTAGGAGAGAAGGGTTGAGAAAGATTTAATTCCTAATAAAGCATGTAAATGATGAATAATAAATAACAATGAATAAAAATCCTAATTAGCCTATTCCATGCACTGCAAGGTTTATCCAAGAAGCTCATCTTTATTTTCGTACACAAACTTGTGTTCAAGTACAATGTTTGCTCGAATAAAGATCCGTTCACTTTAGGACTCCTACTGTGGGCACATGGAAAATATTCTATCTCTGGAGCGATCAATCTACTAGAGTTTCCCTATTGTCTAGCTTAGGATGATGAAACAAGGAAGAGCCACCTCTTATTTATAGATATGACGGCGCACCACGATATCGCTAGGGATGCGATGTCGCGATATCACAGCCCATGCGATATCGCATCCCATCATACCCCCATGACTAAATGAAAACTTGTCCTCGAGTTCCTTACAATAATATCGGGAAGGTATGGGATTATTCACTCAAATGGAACTAATGGGATGACATGTGAACAGATCATCATTACAAGACACAACAAAACTGGTGTTCATGAAAACAAGGGTGAACACCTTATTACATTGACATCATGCCTCATTTGGTAGCTTGAGAGAAAGAGAGAGAGAAAGAAAGAAGTGTTGGTACTACTAATGCCAAGATTGTGCCTTTTTTATCCATCGGTAAGCGCACCATCAGTCTTGCTCCTTACATAGCTGCTTTAGCACTGCTCCATTCCAAGTGGTCCCTCTAGATCTAATCCATTGTTGCATGATTGCCATCTACGCACACAACACAATCTTATATTAGCAAGGGTGATTGAATCATCATGTAATTGATACCTTGCTTCGGTGAAAGTTCATTGCCTGAGTTGTGGTATGGCTAATATGGGTCTGGATATATATAAATGATGACTATCGAAGGTGTGGAGGTTAGGATAAAATCAAAAAAATCGAGGCTAGGAGAAAATCGAAAAATTCAGGCCCCATACCCCCATGACTAATCACGAACCTCTGGTAGCATTAAAATGGAGAAAGAAAAGAAACAAGAAAGATGAGTAAAAAGAGACAACTATAGCATTAATGAAATAGATGTCAAGATGGAAATGAGCAAAATAAAATTAATTGCAAAAATGTTAGGGAAAAGAAGTTAACTAGTGCACCAAATAGGAATGTTAGTGGGTCCTCCCCAAAGCAGGCTCATGCCCTTAATGCCTTGACAAACCCACATTCAAAGAGTCTGTAGGCTCTGGGAATTTCATTTGGAACAAGAGTTAAAGTCTTAACCGCAAGAATTTACCAAAAATAAAACAATGCATCAACCAAAATATACACTAATGATACAACTAGAAATGAGGTGAATAATGGAGAGAAGGATGGAGAGAAGAGAGTGGAATGAAGTCTCAAGAATAAGGTGGTGTATAGCCCCTTGTGTGTTTCATGATTAATGTGACTTAGCAAATCTCATTCCAACTTTAGCCTCAAACCAACCACATCCAGTGACTTTGCATTAATACATTCGGATAAACCATCCCCTTGAAGTAACAAGAATGCCTTCACTGAAGAGCCACCACCATTCCGACGAAACAAAGAAGGAGAGAATGGGAAGCGAGAAGGGCCTTAGTTAGAGGGAACCTTTTTAGTTCCATAACCAGTACTTGTAGCCTAAGGGATTATTTTGTCTAAGGGGTGTGCTTTGAATTCTCACTCTCTCTTTTTTCTTTTTATTTTATTTTTGTTTTGTTTTTTGTGTTTTGTGTTTTTATGCGTAAGAACCACACCATGCAAAGACTTTGTTATTTTTATTGCTCAGCTTCCTGATAATTGGGTAACATAGAAGTGGCAAGAAAACTCAAGAAGAACACATCCAAGCACCCAAGAGAATGGCCAACACAAATGCATCAAGTTCCCTTGAAGTCACACCTTTTGCAATCCTTGAGTCCTTCCCTTGAAGTCACACCTTTTGCAATCAATGAAAAATAGTTCATACCATCAAGAAGAACACTTATTGGGTGACAAACTTACAAGGTGGATCACACACACACACACACAAAATGAAAAAGTATAACAATGTTGTAAAACAAAAACAAGAAGAGTTAAACAAATGTGTAAGACAAAAATAAGAAAAATTAAAGAAATTTGTAAAACAAAAATGTGCAAGACAAAAATGTGTAAAACAAAAACTTGTAAAACAAAAAAAAGAAAAGTTAAAGAAATTTGTAAAAAAAAAATGTGTAAGACAAAAATGTGTAAAACAAAAACTTGTAAAACAAAAACGTGGAAAAAAATGTGTAAAAAAAAACTAAAAAGAACTGAGGGCCTCAAATGATTACCATAGGTGGCCATCTCCCCCATGACTGAATTGCAAGGGAGAGATCTGAAATAATGAACGTCTATTTAAATTTCATAGAAGTGCCCAACTTCTCCCAATTGATCTTCTTAGATTAAGGGGTGGAAGTTAGCGATGCTCATATTCCAATGTGTCTATGTATCCATTGTTGGCATGGGTTATTTCCCCAATTCATTTCATGCATGTTCGTCGGTTGCTCTTTTGACTAGTTGTCAACCACAAGGTATCTACTACTTGTTGTGTGGTTGCTACATACAGGCATCTTTGTTTCAAAGTATCAAGGACACACCTATTGCATGGAGGCATTTCCTCCATGTCATCACCTGATGAATCACTGTATGTGATGCATGGAACTTTCCTCTTCTTGATCTTTCTATAAATGTTTACCTTAGAGATTTCCAATGAAAGATCATAGATCCCTAGGTACGCATCTATCGTACTTAGCCATAGCCTTCCCATTATAATTGGGAAGTCCCCTTTGTTGTTGTTAACTTTGATCACCAGGAAATCGGCTGGGTATGACCAACCACACATAGTGGTAATAATGTCCTCCACCAATCCCAAGGGAATGGTGATGGACTGGTCAGCCAGCTCTAGTTGAATGTTGCTCTTCTTAAGTTGGGGCAGGTTCCAAGTTTGATACATTTCTCATGATATTAAATTGACTCTAGAACCTAAGTCAAGAAGAGCCTTATGTGGTTTATTCCTGATGACTTGTAGATAGATTAATGGGCTTCCAGGGTTAGATAGTTTCCTGGGAAGGTGGCCCACCTTGATCCAATCGGTTACGGTATGCGTTAACATAACTGTATATGTACATCTCTGTTGTTGAACTGAAGGGTTCTCTAAAGTTTTGTTTGTTGGAGGAGTGGTTGTGGACTCAACTGCTTGTTGTTGTGAGAGCTTCTTTGGGCTTTTGGTTTTGAAGAAAGGTCTTCTCTTTTTACGGTTGTCAAAACCAGCAACGGGTTGAATGTTTACGGCTCTCGTAGCGTTAAGTTGCTGTGGTTGAGTGGGGAGTTCCCCTTGCATTCTTGGAGTAGGAGGTGTTATGGGAACTATCAATTGAAGAGGTGTGGATGAATTAGGAGGATGGTAGGTATGTGGGGTGCCTCCCAGAGGAGAAGGAGTCCTCCTAAAGTACTCCTGAACTTGGTAGTGACGTTGGGAAGTTGTGTGACCCATGGAGTCATTTGGAGAAACCGGCTATTGCACATAATAACCATATGGACCGGGCTGCCAGTAAGGGTACTATTGTTTCAATGGTGGCATCCCCCATGACTGTGGGTATTTCCATTGCTGATGCTATTCAATGGGTTGTGGTGGAGTTCCACTTGGATAGTACATTAATGGTTGGTGGAACTACCTTGGGGTACCTTGAGGATAAGGTAACCTTCGGGGTGTCTACCGTTGGTTAAGTCTTNATCTCACATCCACCGTCATCGTCTGTGTCTGAGTTCACAACCTCATCAGAGATAGTAATTTTCCCCTTACCCTTGTTATGTGCAGGGCCTGAATTTCTCTACTTTGTCTTATCTTTGTCACTACTTCATTCCACCTTAGACTCTTCTATTATTTTCAGGGCAGTTTTAAGTCTAGAGTCTAAGGAATCCCACAAGTGATCTACCTTAGCCGATACTTCTGTTGTTAGTTTTTGAATCGGTAAGATTTTTCTATTCACCAACTCTTCGAGTGGTGACTCATCCTCCTCATCACAAAATTTTACTCCCTTCTTTTGAAGGGAAGGATCACGGTTGTATTCTTCCGTACTTTCTCTTTTTCATAGTTCACCTTCTTCTTTGTCTATTTGTACCAACAAGCAACGTACTTAATGGGCTCTAAGTTCTGATAATCTTCCTTGGGCATAAGTCCCAAGGGTTCTCCTAGTTTCATACCTTAGCCCATCTACAATGTGGTGGAGTTGATCCCATTGTGTGTAACCATGGCCCGAGCAATGATGTAACAATGCGTAGTAGTGGCCCATGGCAGCATCCAAGGGTTCATGAGTACCTTGCTTCCATCCTTGGATCTGCTTACGCAAGTTAGACACTCTGTAGTACATCTGATACTTATCATTGAAGAGTTCTAACATCGTACTCTTTGCTTCCTTAATGAGTGTCCTGGGAAACAACTTTAGTTTTTGCCACTCATTCTCTATGTTTTGCAAGGTGCAGGCATCATGGAATGCCTGTAAATGATGCTGCAGATCAGTGCTGTATCCCCCTTCAAAGAGTGAGATATTATTCATGTCTAACCGCTTGATCTGACTATCTTTTAAATGCCTTGTTGGTATTCTCACTACCTCCATTATATTCAACATGCTTCAGGTGGCAAGTAGGGGCTCGTCATGATCATCTCTTTCATGATGTCTATGGTGTCTACGTTGTTCCCTACTTTTCCTTCGTTCATGCCCTTGTCCTCTCTCTCGACTCTCTCGTCAAGGTCTCTCATTTTGCCTACCTCTATCCTCACCGTTATGCTCATGGTGGCTGTGCCCAGATGTGGAAGGAGAGGGTGAATGATGTGAAGAATGGGAAGAAGAAGGAGAAGCATCATCATGATGATGTTTCCTACCTTCTCTTCTATGGCTTCAGCCTTGATCGTGATGACGATCCAAGTGCCCATCCTTGTCATATGTTGTTGTTCCCTCAGTGAACAGTTGGTGTTCACGGGGATCAGGACCAGGGTTGTGTATCGTGGATCGTAGGTTCTAATACCCCACATCCTCACTATTGTTAGGAGGGGAAACATCTTTCGATAGAGAACCAGTTATGAGTGGTTCACCATATTCAATTTCACTTAGGATGTGTGGGACCTCTTTGCCCTTCAATAGTGTATGTCGACTCTCCTGCCTTAAGTCCCTCATACATTGTGCTTCTGTGGGATGATAATCCCTTGTGTCAAAATCTTTTGCAATGTATTCAACATAGAGCTAAGTCATGCCGATCTGTGCCAAAGCACGGAGGAGCATGTTGGGGACTACACGATCCGGAGGTAACACTATGTTACCTTGCAAATCTCTCTAGCGCATCTATTCATCTTGATGAAGGATAAAAGTAAAATTAGGTATATAGTCATCGGGATGAGTATATACCACCCTATACTGTTGAGGAACTGGCAGATTTATGTTATGTGTTTTTGACTGCTGACTATTCTTTGTATGATCCCTAGGTGGTGTAATGCTCTTGTGAGAAGAAGACATTGCTATTTAATTCGGTGTGCTAATTAACCATTATATAATTTTTCTTTTAATTAACCCTACAGGTTCGTTAAGCTCCCAACGATGTGAGTGATATCCTATGTTCTACTTAGTGCACAAACACTTAGTCCCTGACAATGATGCCTATGATGAGTGGCAAGGTACCCCTACACTCAACCATACGAATACGAGCGTAACACACATGATCCAGTCAAACTCCGCAGACTAAGTGCCTACACACCTCATGGAACACTTAGGGTTAATCATTCGTTGTCTTCCCAGACTTACTTGTAGTTGTCATAGTGTATGGTTAAGTAAGTCTAAGGTATATGATTTTTATATATTTTTGTGTTTTATCTTCTATGCTATTTAGTTGAAGGATGAAGAGACTAATTTATAACTTTAACTAATTAACTAAGTCTAAATTAACCTAGCATCAGCATCCGTTCCCACTTACCGTTCACACCCTGAACCAATGCAACCGTGGTTACCAAATGCTAATCGTTGCTGGGATCATCACGCGTAACGCACGTGCTCAAAGCGGTCAT
>MNCI01034267.1:336513-374063 GCA_015680685.1 Gnetum montanum | reverse complement strand
ACTACAGGCACATGGAAAATATTCTATCTCTGGAGTGATCAATCTACTAGAGTTTCCCTACTGTCTAGCCTAGGATGATGAAACAAGGGAGAGCTGCCTTTTATTTATAGATATGATGGTGCACTGTGATATCGCATATGCAATATCACGGGGGAGGATGTGATATCGCGTATGCGATATCGCAAGGGGTGAGATATTGCAATGGCTGCGATATCGCATTCCATCAACTAGTAAATTTTCAATCCCCATTACTCACATTGCTTAATAAAATGAGATGCAAATTGAAAACATAATAAAAGAATAAATTTTCCACATAATATGCATTACATGTCTTCTTGTAAGGAAGGAAATGTGCCATTTTCTTAAATCTATCCACCCCAAAAAAGATAGAATCATTTTCATTTTTGATTTTGAAAATTCTCCTCATAAAGTCAATTGACACATTCTCTCATTGTGACTTAGGAATAGACAATGACAAATAATGACCTTCCACTCCCTTTTCATCTTTGAACATATGACATGTTAAGCATTGCTTCACAACATTGGAGTTCTTGATAGAAATACCTAACCAATAGTAACTTCTTCTAATAAGCTCAAGGGTTTTGTCTCTTTACATACAACCTATCATATTGTGACAATGTTTTCCCAACATAATCTTATACTTGAAATCACATTTGAAAATAAACACTTTCCTATTATTAAACAGAATACCATTTTAAATGTGGTAATCCCTTCATTGATTAGTTCTACCAATTAAAGGTTTTTAGAAATCCTTCTAAACCTACTAAAAATTACAATGATTAGTGAGTTAAATCACTCCTACTTTCTCCTTAAGGGGTATTAAAATTCACAATATGCATCCTTAATAGTGAAGCAATTACTATATTGTTCTTCCTACTCTTATGCTTTGAAATGAAATTGAACTCTTACAAATTTTCCATTTGTTTCATGTGTTTAACACTCAAGTTCTTTTGTGAATTCAAAAAATGTAGTCATTTTTGGTGGATCACCAACAAGAATTATCTAAGTAACAAATAAGATTTGTAATGTCTTATGGCTTGAAGATGACATACAACTCCTTCTCATACACATTGTACCTTTTTCTTGATTCATTAAGCTTCTCTAAAAGGAAATAAATTGGTTTGCCTTGTTGTGATAAAACCTTACTAATTACAATACTACTTACATTCACTTGCACTTGGAAAATCTTTTGGAAGTCTAGAATTACAAATGTTGATCACTTACAATCTTCTTCTTTGATAAATCAAAAATTGTTTGCATTTTTTTATTTCACCTAAAGAATTGATTCTTCTTCAAGATAGAAAACATGAGTGATGAAATATTCCTAAAGTTCCCTATGAACCTCTTTAAGAAGCTTGTCAAATGAAGAAAATAATGTATCTCTCTAAAATTATTTATAGTTGGTTATTATCAAATGGTCTTGATTTTGGTTTCCTTCATCTTCACTTAATTTTTTGAAATCATATGTTTTAAGTATAGGATCATCTTCTTCATGAACTAATACTTTTTGGTTTTAATCATAGGTTGGACCTCATCGAAATTTTGGCAAATAATTTTTAGTTGACAAACATTCTCCTTCTTATTAGAAGTACACATAAGCATATCATAAAATAAAATAATGAAACACTTTCTAATTAACTTCTTGAAAACATCATGCATCAATCTCATAAAAGTAGTAGGGCTCTTAGTCAACCTAGAAGGCATCATAAGTGATGAGTCATCATTTGACTATGTCGACGTGATCCCTTGACATGATCTTATCAATGTGATTATGTTGACGTGTGGTTTGTTGCATCAATGCATATGCATCAACACAATGTTTTGTATTACCTATATAAATTCTCATGTCAACCACATTTATGGCATATGATCATTAGTTGCTAATTGAACTCTTGTAATTTTATCTTCTCAGAGCTAGAATATTTTCTAAGTGCCCATAGTAGGAGTTGAGAAGTGCATAAATTTTTATTCAAGAACTGATGTACTTGAGCACGTTGGTATGAATGACAATAAAGATGAGCTTTCTTGATAAACTTTGTAGCACTTAGACTTAGCTTAATGTTTACTTCAGAATTTATTATTCATGCAATTTACTTTAATTCATTTAAGAAATTAATTTATAGCTATTAATTAACACACATAAGTACAACCACTATGAGCCTATGTTAATGCTTGGTAATCCTAGTAGCACTTATGCTTGGTAACCTAGTAGCATTGCAACATGTTTAGGATGTGTACAGAAAGTGGGAATGGATGATTATGTTAAGATTAGGGAAGCATTAAATAGCTATTAGATCAATTAAATATTTAATTACTGATTTTTGGCATCTACACAAATTAAATAAAAAACATAAAAATGATAAAATTATATGCCTCAATTACACTTAACCATACCTTTGCAATTCACAAGTAAAATTGAGAAGACAACGATCATGCTTGTTAGATTCACTACTTAGAATTAGTATATTTAGAGAGCCAAAGTATACAAAATTCACCCATATCACTTAGTGAATGCTAGTGATTCATATGGTTGGGTGTAGGGATTGCTTGTTGCTCATCATTGGCACTGTTGTTGAGGACTTTAGTTAGCTATGTGTGCTACCTAGGAGTTAGTGAAATTATATTACGATGTTGTAAGGAATCCTAAAGTCGATATCATTAAAAATAATAATAATAACAACCAAAACACACTATTTTTCTTCTGATCTACTATGGCTTCTTCTCATAGGAAAGATTCCCTACCACCATATGAAGGTGGTTTGAATCAGCAAAGGTGTGAAGGGTCAAAACTACCTATGCCCCAACAATGCAAAGTGGTCTATACTCATCCAGATGAGTATGTTCTAGAATTTGCCTTTATCCTACACTAGGATGAATAGATGTTGTGCAAGGACATGGAGGATAACATTATGTTGCTGCCCAATTGATCAATTCATATGATGCTACTCTACACTCTTATGAAATTGGGCATTGTAGGAATCAATGTTGAAGATGTTGTGCAAGACCATTACTATCAAGATTATCATCCCACTAAGGCATAATGAAAGAAAGCTTAACAACAAGAGGCTCACTACAAAGCATCAAAAGGAACACAATTCACTAACCTTTTCTTCCTACTAGACAAGAAGGAAGGAGAGGATCCCTTGTTTGGGGGTTTTGAATACACTGACTTACCTTCCCTTTTTTTGATGAAGGGGGCCCTAACTAGAATTTACAATCCACTATAAATAATCTTGGTTTGGGGAAGAATGGGTTCCATGACCATGGAGGCTCCAAAGGAGAGAGTCAAGGCAGGAACTTGGACAAGCACCATGATAAAGATAAACTTAATAATCATGGTAATGACCAAAGAAGTGGGAGTAGTAGGAACTGTTCTAGTGCTAGTCATCCATCCTCTTTGCCTTCATCATTGTCATCTTCTTCCTCCTCTAGCTCTAGTTGAAGATATAGAGGACAAGATCATGATGGAGGTAACCAATGGAATAGAGATGATCATAGAGTCTGCTGGAGTAGTAGAGACTAGGGGTATGGGTAATCAAGGGAGGCTCACCATGATGAACAAATGAATAGTAGAGGGCATCATATGCATCATGGTCATCATAGGGGCTATGACTATGATGAGAATTTTCTTGGAACCAGAAACATGTTAAACATTGTAGAGGCCATAAGAATCCCAGTGAGGCATGTGAAAGACAACTAGATTAAACAATTGAACATGAACAATATCCCCAAGTTCAAAGGGGGATACAATTCTGATTCACAACATCATCTCCAAGCCTTTCATGATGCATGTGCCTTACAAAATGGGTAAAAAAAATGATAAAAATTGAATTTGTTTGCTAGGACACCCATCAAGGAGGTTGAAATCTTGTACCGGTTCTTAGAACCAAAATCAATTAGATGATAGAGTACGATGCTTAAGTTTTTTAATTATAAGTATCAAATGTACACCTGAGTGTGTAATCTAAGGAAGTAGATCCAAGGGTGGAGACAAGGAACACATGAATCCTTAGATGTTTCCATGGGAAAATATTACTCTCTATTGCATAGATGCCCAAGCCACAACTTTTCTCAATGGAAGTAACTCTGTCATATCATAGATGGGCTTAGTACATAAATAAGAAGAACTCTTGGGGTCTATGCCCAAGGGAGACTTCATGAACTATGAGTCCATAAGATCCAAAGGGTGATTAAGTAGGTGGCCAAAGAAGGAGAGTTAAGAAAAAGAGAAAGTGTGTAAGAGTACAATTGAGATCCTTCCATCTACAAAAGAGAGGTTTAATTTTGTAACAATGAGGAGGAGGCATGACTTGATGAAGTGGTGCAACATAAGACCTTGCTAATACAAAAATTTGTTTCTTAAATATCGTCTAAGGTAGATAAAATGTGGGACTCTTTGGATGAAAAGTTCCAAACTACCCTTAGAATTGTTGAGGAGTCCAAAGAACAAGGTAATGATCATGACCAAAGAAAAATGAAGGAAGTTGAATGTGCCCAACAAAGGGGTAAGGGCAAAACTACTACCATTGATGAGGTCATGGATTTTAAGATAGATGATGATGATGATGGGTGTGACATCTGCTAATACAAGCATCCTAAGGGATGTTGCTTCATTATGTCACACTTGCAAGAGTTTGGGGTGTTTGCGTTGAATCCTAGATTGGTGAGAAGGCAAGCACTCAAAAGGTTGTCTTATCCTCAAGGTAACTACAAGTAGTTCCACAAACAAAAAACCTATTATTTGAGTGGAGCTCCACCTCAACCTCATAAGTAGTACCATCAATGACAACATTCATAGTCATGGGGGATGCCACCACCATGGTAGTAGTACCCTTACCGGTAGCTAGATCCATATGGGCACTATGTTTAGCAACCCATTTCTCTATGTGACTCTTCTAGTCATGCCTCTTTCTAGCATCACTACTACCCTCCCGAGTATTATAGAGCTTAATCTCCAAGAGAAAAGTCCCCATTTTCATATTACCTTCTTCATTCTTCTACACTTGTACCTACACCCTCAACTTAATTGCCACCTACCTCATTCATGTAGGGATAAATTCCAACCCAACCATAGCAAAGAAATGCCACAAGGGTTGTTAACTTACAACCAACTTGCCAATTGAGTGGCTTAGAAAATAAGCCCCAAAAAGACCTTTCTTCTAAACCAACAATCCTTTTAAGCTTGCACAGATACCTATGACTGATGATCTTACTTCTCCTTCATCCTCTACACTACCATTTGAGATCCCTTTGAATCAACCACCTCCCAAAGTGCATACTAAAATGTTTACCCATGTGGTCACTTATTGGATAAATATTGGGCACCTTCATAGGAAAGGATTTAATCCTGGGAGTCCCTTAATTTACTTGCAAATCACTAGGAATGAGCCTTGCAAGGCTCTTCTAGACTCAGGTTCTAGTGTACATATGATCTCTCATGAAATGTACAAACCCTAGAACTTACCTCCTCTCAATAAGAGCAACATTTGTATTAAGTTAGTAGATTAATCCATCACCCTTCCCTTGGGATTGATGAAGGACATTATGACCATCATTTGTGCATGATCGTATCATGATGACTTTGTAGTGATTCGTATGGACAACTACACAGGGGATTTTCCAATCATCATGGGAAGGACTTGGCTAAGCACAATAGATGCACAACTGGGAATTAAAGACCTCTCCTTGGAAATTTTCAAGGAAAATGATTTTTGAAAAATTGAGAGGAAGCACATTCCATGCATTGCATATAGTGACATAAGTTGCCACTATGTGCAGAAATTATGAATAATGAAAAGTACAATAATCACAGCATGTAGGAAGTGTGTAGAAATTATGAATAGTGAAAAGTACAATAATCACAACATGCAAGCAGTGTATAGATGTTAAATAAATCCAGAGATGCTTGTACACAATAGCCACAAAATAGGAGGACATCCATTGTTTGACAACTAAACCTAAAAGTAGCTCAACTTTGTGCATAGAAGAAACTGAGTGCCTTACAAGTGCCTACATCAAAAGCACGGATGAGATGGAGCAAATCTATCACCAACTCTTCAATGAACCTAAGGAAACCAATTGGGAAGAGTTGGAAATCCTTGAAAGTTTTAAATAGGAGCCCCTTGAGTTAAAAACTCTACTAGTTAGAATGGAATATGCTTTTCTGAAAAATGGCAAGCCAGTCATTATCAATGCCAACCTTGCTCTTATGTAAGAAAAGAAGTTGTTGGAAGTGGTCAACAAATATCCAATAGTCTTTACTTGGTCATATCATGAACTAACTAGAATTAATCTAAGGATATGCTAACATTGCATCTACATAGACTCTTCCATTAAACCAAAGAGCTAGCTATAGCAATAGTTGAATCCCAAATTAAAGTAGATCGTGAAAGAGAATATTAAATAACTCCTCAAGGTGGGGTTCATCTATCCCATTATGAATAGCAAGTGGGTTAGCCCACATGTGATAGTGCCAAAGAAAGGTGAGAAATGGATGGTTTGCATCGATTTCAAGTTGTTGAACATGGCAACATACAAGGATTACTTTCCATTGTCATTTGTGGACTAGGTGTTAGATACTATTTCTGGGCATTGTTACTAGAGCTTTCTAGATGATCATAGTGACTATAACCAAATCTAAATCTCACTGAAGGATTAGGCCAAAATCACATTCATGAGTCCTTGGGGGAATTTTGCATACAAAAGGATGTCATTTGGTCTACACAATGCCCCTATCACATTCTAATACATTGTCTAGAGCATTTTCCAATAGTAGATTGGTAGTGGGATGGAAGTCTTCATGGATGACTTCTCCACCTATTGGGCTACATTCGAGTAAGTCTTGGATCATCTTGAGAAATTGCTGAAAAGGTGTGTAGAAACAAATTTTAGGCTCAACTACCAAAAGAGCCACTTGATGATCTAGGAAGGCATTGTGCTAAGGTACAAAATTTTAGAGAAAGAGGTTAAGGTGGACCTTGAAGAAAGAAGGGTCATTTAAGGAATTACCAAATAGCCAAAAATAGTTAAATATATGAGGTCATTCCTTAGCCACATTGGCTACTATTAGTGCTTCATAGAGAATTTCTCTAAGATCTCTAAACCATTGGTGGAGCTAACAAAGAAGGATGCTTTATTTCACTAGACTAATGAATTCAAATGTGCATCCTAGCAACTTAAGAAAAAGTTCATAGAAACTCCAATTCTATAAGCACTTGATTAGTCTAGGCCATTTTACATCATGAAAGACACATCTAATTATGCCTTGGGAGTCATGCTCATGCAATTGGATGATCAGAAACATCCTTACTACATCGACTACATGAGCATAAGCATTATGGGTGAGCATTTAAACTACACCACAATACCAAAAGAATTGATGGGAGTGGTGTTCACCTTAGAGAAATTTAGGCACTATGTGCTTAGGGTATAAGGTATTTGTGCACACAAACCATAGTGCAATCTAGTTCCTAATGAATTAGCCAATGATGAGCCCTTGGGTCATATAGTGGTTGGTGATATTGTAGGAATTTGATCTCACCATGATAGATCGAAAGAAAACCAAGAATGTGGTTGTTGGCCACTTATCTTAATTGATATGGAACAACAAAGAGAAGGTAAACCCACTTTCAGATTAGTCTCCTATTGAACTTCTCTTTGCCAGGGCTATAACTAAACAAGTGCCCACTGAACCTAATTGGTACAATGACATTCTTACCTATCTTCTCATTCAAGAGATGCCATAGGAGTGGGATAGTAGGAAGAAATAAAAATTTCTTCACTAGGTCAAACACTTAATTGAAATAATAGATACCTTTACAAGGTGTATGTTGATGTCCTGGTTTGATGGTGCATACTTCATGCTGATCAACTGTGTCTGCTCGAAGATGCTCATGATGGTTCCTGTGGGGGTCATTATGCTGGGAGATGCATGACCATTAAGATCCTCATGATAGGGTATTACTAGCTAATACTTTTCAGTGATGCTTACACTTTGTCCATTCCTATGAATCCTACCAATGCAATGGTGGAATAACTGCTCGTATGAAGCTGCCTTAGTAGTGGATCCAACCACTAGAACCCTTCAATATTTGGGACATTGATTTCATGGGTCCCATAAATCCCATGTCAAATGAAAGGGCACACATTATAGTCATTATTAACTACTATATGAAATGGGTAGAAGCCATAGTTGTCACCAATTTCCCATCTTCTACAGCTACTTGGTCTGTACAACAAAATGTTGTAAATAGGTTTGGATGCCACATGCACTTATTTTTTATAATGAAACTTCTTTTACAAGCACTACCTTTTGGAAGCTCATGCAACACTTCAGGGTTGAACATAAATTAACAACACCCTACCACACCTAAGATAATAGTCAAGAAAAGGTTATAAATAGGGAAATCACAAAAATACTAATAATAACTATTAGTAAATATAGGAGGGACTAGAGCACAAAACTCAACGATGCCTTTTAGACCTACTGCTTTAATTGGAAATTTTCTATTGGCTACTCTCCTTATAAGCTTATGTATGGAAAATTACCAATACTTCCAATCCAAATGAAGCTCCATACACTATCAATAGCTTGTGACCATGACCTTGACCTAAGTCTAGCATAGAAAGAAATATTATTGAATCTAAACTTGCTAGACGGGAACCAATTGGTAGTCCTATCATCTAATTAAGTGCACAAGACATTCAATAAATGATGACATGACCTTAGAATTAGGAAAGTAAAATTTCAACTAGGAGATAGGATCCTATACTAGAATCCCACACATGTACCATAAAGAAATAAATTTCAAATGTTGTAAGAGGGGCTTTATATTATTTACAAAACCTTTCCTTTTGGGGCTATGTTAATATACAAACCTAAAAGCCCAAATGAAATTCTATTGGTCAACATGCAACAAATACAGCCATTCCATGAGCTCAAAAGAGCCAATGACCAAAGAAGCCTAATAGATGGACATGCATGCTCAATTTTTCAGATCTTCTCTTTACAACTCAATCATGGAGGAGATGGCCATCTATGTTGATCAAACATGTGAATTAGTTTTTTAGTTTTTTGTTTTACACCATTTTTAGTACATGTTTTCTTTCTTAAATAATATTTTACAATGTTTTCTATATTCTTCTTTATTTGGTTTGGATTTATTTTATGCTTTTCTTATATTTTCTTCTTCTATATTGCTACCAGGACTAAGTGCAATTGTAGCTATTGATTGATGATGG
Organism: Gnetum montanum; assembly: GCA_015680685.1. Taxonomy (NCBI): domain Eukaryota; kingdom Viridiplantae; phylum Streptophyta; class Gnetopsida; order Gnetales; family Gnetaceae; genus Gnetum; species Gnetum montanum. The sequence goes on along the minus strand of MNCI01034267.1, from coordinate 364,802 downwards.
TTTGTACTATAATGTTATTTGATTGCTAATGTCTAGATTCTATCTTTAAATTTTGGTATTAATAACTAATACATGGTTTCGTTTTCATGATAACAGGTAGTGAGTCCATGTCATCCACCCATCCACAAAACTCTATGATGTTCCCTTGTTTTGAAAATATGTGGTCCTTTCTTAAATGAAACTTTGAATGAACTTGTGACCTTGGTAGTTTCCAAACCTGGGAAGGATTAAATGAATAGACAAGGATGTGAATTCAAGGAAATTTGATGCTCTTTTTCCTTGCCTAACCTCTTGGGTGCATGAGTGTTTCTATGGATTTTTTACCATTCTGCTATCAATCAATAATAGGAAGCAAAGTCCTTGCATGGTATGGTTTCCATCTAAAAACTCAAAAATTTGAAAAAAAAAAATAATCAAAATTTAAATCACATCCTTTAGATGAAATAATGAGCTAAAAGCATTGGTTTTGGGATTATAAAGACATGTTACCCATGCCTGAAGGTCCCCTCTAACTAAGGCCCATCTCACTTCCTGATTTTCTTTTAAGAATGGTGATTGATCCATGGGCATGTTCTTGTATCTTAAGGGGATGAACTAGTCTTAGAGTGTCAATGAAAAGTCATTGAAAGTTGTTGTTTTTAATTTGAACTAAGGATGGATGTTATTAGGTCATATTAATCACAAAAATCCACAAGGAACTTCATGTGACCATGATATAGAACTCCATTCCGCTCTCTCCTTCAGTTGCTAATTCTTTCCATAACTCACCTCATTATCGTTTTTCATGTTTGTCTCAATGTCTTGGTTTGATATGGTTAAAATTCTTAGCTATTTTATTTGGGGGTTTGGTTCTTAACTCACAACAACCATTAGTAATCCATGGGACCCACAGACTCCTTGGTTTGAGAGCATGCAAAGGCACGAACTTGCTATGGGGAGGATCCACTTCTATACCCCTTGGTTCAGCTAGTTAAGTTCTTCATCCTTTAGGTATGTTTACATTCAAATATTTTACATTCCATGTCGATTATTTCAACTTGTGTGCTCCTTCATGGCATTTCTCTAATCATTCTCCCCATGAAATCTCCTTTTTTGTGAATCATCTAGTCCTCTCGAAGCATTTCATTATGTTCTCAACCTTGATGGGTTTTAAAGAAATTTAATTTTATGTGAAAACTCTTCATTTTTTCCTTATTTTTCATGATGAAAAATTATATCTTTTGGTCGCATCAACAGAATCCTATTGATGCAACTGACCGTGTTGACGAAATCTCATCAATGCAGTCGACTACATCAATGCAATCCCATCGACGAAGTGCAAAAATTCTATAAATAGATGTAACACTTTGTGAATTTTTTATCATTTTTTTGAAACAAGAAAGGAATTTTTACAATTTTTAGAGCCCGGAACCTTCCAAAGCCCATAACTTTCAAACTACTTGTCTGATTAACCTCATTTTTCACTCTTGTAGCTACCAGAGATGAGCTCTATGTAGCAAGGGCCACAAACCTTAGGTTTTTGATGAAAAATTTTGGAAATTTTTTCTAACTCCAACAAGGTTTAACTAATAGAATAATATTAAAATCACTAATTCATGAGAGTTAAACATTTCCAAAAAACTTTGGTAGACACTAAAATGAAATATTAATAAAATAATATTAAAATAATAAAAGTTTCCATGATCACAACTTAACCAATTGTAACTAATCCAAAGAGATAGGGTACTCATGTGTTCCATATTTACACATCAAATGCTAATCCTTGATCATGTTGTGATTACAAATGGCACCAAGACCTAAGCATTTGTAGGAAGGAGATTTGTCCCAACTAAGATAAGTAGACTAGAACTGGAAGGGACTAATAGCAAGAACAAGCCTAGGAGAAGGCAACTAAAACTCATGCAACGAGACTTATTTGGAAGGAGTCTAAAGTAGAATATGTTTGTTAGATTCCCCAAGTTGAGATAGAGCAATCCCACCAGGATGAGGCACTAGGACCAAGGCCAAACCTTGAGGTCACTTTGATTGAAGCTTATCGTAGGAAAATCTAGTCTAGGGTATTCAACATTCACTTATCCAAGAATTGAACTTTGGTACCTTCATAGACCTTGCCCTAGAAAATGTTAGAACCAAGTTGGAAAGCTCTCCCATGTGGTCCATCATCACTTCTAGTAGGGAGTGGTACATGGGAGAGACATATCTCTTCTGGAACAATAGGCAACTAGATACCATTGTGAAGATCAAGGACATTAGTATGTCCTACTTGGTGGATGCCATCTTTAAGACCCTTGGTAGCTTAAAATTGGGACCAATCTGGCAAAGATCTTAATGCAAGTGGACCCAAAGGTAAAAAAGGAGTGGGTCTAGTGGTGCTATGGAGAGGATTGCAAAGAGTATGATGCCCTCACAATGGCAAAATGTGCCTATTTCAAGATAGCGGCCTACCATCTCAATCTGATGATGAGGCCAAGCAAGGTGACAACTTTTTCTACTCATGAGTGTGTTATTCTAAGCAAAAGATTCTCAGTCAACCTCCCATACCTAATCTATCATGAGATAAAAAAGTGATTCAAGGAAAATGAGTGTGGAAGGAAGGCAATACCCTTCCCATGCCTCATCTTAAAATTGTGCAAAAGGGGAGGAATAGCTCGCTATTTCAATGACACACTTAGACATGCTACTGTCATCTCTTGGGTAGAAATGATGAAAGACAAGGTTCCTACCATAATGAAAGAAGAGAAGTAGCCATTACCACCTACTCATGAAATAATTCTAAAGGATCGTTATGCCATGGAGTGCATGTTGAAGCTTTGTGAGCAACTCTTTTAGTAGTAGCAAGATGGTTCGAGTGGTGATTTGTGTGTCTATTGACTAGCCCTTAGTTGAATGAGGTAACTCGTACCATAAGCTAGTTGGAGGACATGGTGCCAACCTTATTTTTCCAAAGAATGCAAGTTTCTGCATGCTCAGATCCTAGTGCCTAGGAGGTAATGATGTCCATTCTAGGATAGCAGCAATTTCTAGAAATATTTGAAAATGTTGCTCCTTTCTTAGTGCACTTGGAGAAAGGTGGTGGGGCAACTGTTCTGCTAATGCAACACCAAGAATATGAAATGATAGTTGAGGTAATGATTGATAAAGTGGACAAAGCCCTTAATATTCATGTGCCATTTGTGCCAAATAGTGCTACACTTAGGGATGTGTAAACATTTGCAGGAGCAAAAAGTGGGAGATTTAGTGTAGCCTAGCATGGGGAGTTTCTAGAACAACTTGTGGGAAGTTGGTAATTGATTACAAAGGCTTTTGATCTTCTATATGATATCATTACTACCCAATTGATGCTGTTAGAGCCTAGGGGCAAGTACCTCATTGCCAATGCCCAACTTGAGGTAGCCACAAAGCAAAATCGATGCTTAGTTGCTAAAGTTGCAGAGTTAAGAGATCACCTTGCTAATCCCACTATACTCAACCAAGTTGTAACCAAAGATAAAGCTTTTTAACAACTTCAAGCCAAAATTTAGGAGGCTAAGTATGCCAAGGAGTCAAAAATATTTAGCTAGTCTTTAGCACATGCCATTGTCTATAACATTTAGAAGAACTTGTTGGAGGTTCATTGGGAGAACATCATTTTGACTAAGGATAATCATTGCCTGTACAATGTTGAGCTCTAGAAAGAATAGGTGGTTAAATATATGAGACAATAGTAGGAACAACTTACCAAGATGACCATGAATCTAAGGAGGTTGGTAGCGAAAAATCATAATCTCTTGATGGAGGAGGCCCATGCTCTTCACTAGAAGTCTATAATTAAAATCACTAATTAGAATAACAAGGTCCTAAAATTCAAAAGGGCCAAAAATCACTACATGGACCAGGTTGGCTTGTAGAAAGAAATCAACAAAAAGCATATCCAACTAGTGAAGGCAAAAGTTAATGAGATCCACCAACAGCTCTAGCAAGGAGATGATGTATGGTAGTCCATCTTTGATAAACTAAACAAATACAACAAGGTAAAGATCCATCACAAGGAGCTTTAGATTGAGAAGATGACTGAATACATGGAGCTCATCAACCTCTAATATGCAAACTTGGTAATGTTGATTGTTAGAAGCCCAAGGTCAAATTTGGAGAAGTAGGTAACTAGCTTATACCTATTATATAGGGTCAAGTTCAAGCATCACAAGGAGATGAAGTAGAAGCTAAAAATAATAAATACTAAACTCGATGTTCTTAGAGGATGCTTCACCAATCAATGATCAATATTTAAGAACCTGACCTACAAGATGAATGACTACCAGGAATTGCAAAACGTTGTCAAGGCATTGGATGTTGAACACAAACAATTTGTTGCTTAGTTTGTCAACATGAAGGAGCTGTTCCCTTCAATACCCTATCCATGGGATATTCTTGTACTAGCCCACATTAGTAATTTTGAATGAATCATGTATGATCCCTAGAGTAAGGAGGAGAAGATGAAAGCATTGCTAGATGATTTTCATCTTCTACCAATAGTTGCAGCTATAGTTGGATAGCCACAACCACAGCGTAAAAAAAAATAGTCACATGCACTAGAGGCAAGAGAAGGTCATTTGGCACCTTAGGAGCCTCCACTACTTGGGACCATTTGATTTTCTTTCTCATATTCAACTGGCTAGATGAGTTGTGCTATTAGTTTTTGTCATGGTGTTCAATTTTGTTGTCATGAATACCAAATTTTATAAAATTTGTAAATTGGTACACTTAGTTACCTAGCATTTTTTTGAGTTAGTTTGTGCATCATTCAATTAGTCAATAATTCCATACCTTCCTAAAATTTTTTAAGAAACTTGTTCCTCTTTTGTTCACTTGAGCATGAGTTTTCATTCAGTTGTGGGGGTATGATGAGTCATTGTTTAACTGCATCGACACGTGGTTTGCTATGTTAACGTGTATGTGTTGATGCAATCTCTTGTGTTGTTGATCTAGATGCATACGCCAACCACATTTCATTAGTTGCTAGCTGAACTCTTACAATTTTATCTTCCTAGAGTTAGAATATTTCCTAAGTACCCATAGTAGGAGTTGAGAAGTATACAAATCTTTATTCGAGCATTGATGTACCTAAGCACCTTCGTGTGAATGATAATAAAGATGAGATTTCCTAATAAACCTTGCAACACTTGGACTTAGCTTAATGTTTACTTCATGCATTTATTATTCATGCAATTTAATTTAATGTATTTAAGAAATTAATTTATAGTGATTAATTAACACACATAAGTATGACCACTTCGAGCATACGTTAATGCTTGGTAATCCTAGTAGCACTTATGCTTGGTAACCCAATAGAGTTACAATGTGTTCAGAATGTGTACGAAATGTGGGAATGGATGTTTATATTAGGATTAGCAAAGCATTAATTAATTATTAGCTTAATTAAATGTTTAATTACTTTATTTTTGGCATTTAGGTGAATTAAATGAAAAACATAAAAATGATAAAAATCATATGCCTCTTAGTTACACTTAACCATATTGCTACAATTCACAAGTGAAATTGAGAAGACAATAGTCATGTTTGTTAGATTCACTACCCAGACCCAATGTACTTAGAGAGTTGAAGTCTATAGAATTTAATTGGATCGCTTAGTGAATGTTAGTGATTCATATGATTGGGCATAGGGATTGTCGGTTGCTCATCAATAAGCTACTCAAACATAACCATCTAGTATTTTGAAAGAGGTCTTCCATTCATCACATTGTCTAATTCTAATTTGATAGTAGTAAATCTTCAAATTAGTCTTGGTAAATACTTCAATAAGAGTGAGAAAATGAATAATATCATTCATTCTTTAAATAACAAAACAATGCCTTACTATTAATGTAACAACCACTAACTAAGCTTTGGATAAAAAGGATTAGTTATAAAAATAAAATACAACTTATTAAAAATCAATGGATGATAAAAGAATTGTAATGGACAAGCAATAGTCATCCTTAAACATAGGTTCAAAGGAGGTATTAAATTTACAAATAACAAATAGAAAAATAAATGCACAATACTAATAGTCCTTTGCATCTAGAACCTAACTTGGATATTACACAATAACTATCTAATACCCTATTTTCCAAGCCAAAAATTACAATACAAAAAATACAATAAGAGTGAAATAGTCACATGATAAAATATAATCAAATAATGTCAAGGCATTGAGCTCTAAAGCAACAAATCATAAGGCATCATAAGAGAAATAAATACCAACACTACTAAATTAAAAAATCATAAATAAAATTAGACTCGCACAAAAGACAAGCAAGTAAAAAGTCCACACTTGCATTGAGCTCTAAAGCAACAAATCATAAGCCATCATAAGAGAAATAAATACCAGCACTACTAAATTAAAAAATCTTAGACTCGCACAAAAGACAAGCAAGTAAAAAGTCCACACTACTAATCAAAGGACATTAAATAGTACAAAAATACTAGTTGAACATAGAAAAATACATCAAAATATCAACTTAAAGTAAATGCTAAAATTTCATACAAATCTATTCTAAGAAAAAACTTCTTCATTTGTCTCATCATTAGAATTATTTGTTTCACCTAAGAGGAAAAAGCAAAAGAGGAACTTAGTCTAAAAACTAAGGAAAATAAAGTACAAGGACTCCCATATGGATTTTGGAGTTAGGCATCAAGTAGTTGAATAGTCATGCATAGGGGTTGTTGCATTCAAAGAGTTAGTACCAAACATTCAAAACATACAAAAATTAATTATTAAATCAAAAATCAAATAAATAATATCAAATTAAACCAAAAATAATTCCCCTACAACCAAACTCTAGTTTTTGAAATAGCACCCACACTTAGTTTCAATATGCCAAAGGTGGGATGGATATTCATCGTACATAATAAGATTTTACCAAATTCCAAATTCAAAATCAAAATGTGCCATGTGAACTTATTTAATATTTCTTATCATCAGTACCAAGGTTAACTAAATACCACCTTGATTTTTGTGATTTGGCAAGGTTGCAAAGACCAAAGTCTTCTACTCTCTTCACCCTACATATAACATTATTTAAAGATCAACACGGCATGGAATTCACTATTGCAAATAATCAAGGATGAAGTGATGCCTTGGGGTTTCTTTAAAATAAACATGTCAACGTTCTTTGTATGAGATGCACCTAACAAAACTAAAACTTAATGCAAAGGTGCTTCAAATAAACAAACAAATGTTAGAAAATCATACATAATAAAAAACCTTGTGTGATGGGAAAATGTTATAAAATGACACAATTAAAGTTAAAGATTAATGAATTCTATGTCTCATAAGTCTTCACCAATGAATAGTCTATCTACTCAAAACAAATAGTCTACCTACTCAAAACAAGTATCTAAGTAACTACTAATATTATGTTTCAAGCCTCATATTTGATAATCAAATTAATGTAGTAGCTATTTGATTAGATTTTAAAGGCTAAGCATTTTAGATTATTACAATTTCCAAAAATAATAAGGTAAAGGGTTTTATCTTTCTTTTGTATTAAAAACATTAAAATCTAATGTAAAAATGGGATTTCTAATGCATCACAACTTGTGTCACAACCTATGATGAGTCAACTTTCATTGGAATTATGTCATCATGTTGAGTAAATTTGACTGATTGGTTGCATGTATTTGACATTATTTCTATACTTAAAAATGTGAAAAATAGTAAAAACCTTTAGTTCTATATCCTAAAATTTTAGGATAGCCAAAATCAAAGCCAAATGGAATGAAATTTAAGATGCAAGACAAATAATATGGTAATATTGATATTCTAATTATTTAACCAAATAATTACCATGCAAACTAATTTGCACATGACCAAAATATTCCAAAAACCCAAGAGATGAACATTGTAATATATTTTTCTTCAAGATTGACAACATTGTAGAAACAACCCTTGCATGGTTGAAATCTCCTAAATAGGCTATAAATACTAGGAACATTTAAGATCAATAGTTAGATCCAAACAAAACCTAGAGTGATATTTCAAAATAAATCACTTAGAAAGGTCTTGAATTGTTGTGTAGGCTTGAATGAGGCTACTTTCCTATTCAGTAGGATCTTCCTCTTTGGCTTTATCTTCTAAATGTTAGTGAAGTAAATGGATGATTTCTAATAAAAAGGATTATTAGATATTTATAGTCATAAGGGCATGCCAAGGTTTAGCAAAAGAAAAAATTCTAATGGAAAGACTAAAACTAAAAGAAAATACAATAAGTCTCAAATTTATAAAATTAAAAAATAAAATATTATTCTAATTGTTATTTCTAATATGCACTTTAGACACTCATACTTAATTCAATTTTCATGTCCATGTTGTGGATTTTAAAAAAAATAAAGAAATAAATTCTTTGAGCAAGGAGCATATGTTTTTGATGATAGCTTTGAGCAAGGAGCATATGTTCTTGATGATAGCTTCAAGCATGAGGCACATATTCTTAATGGTAACTCTAAGTAGGAAGTATATGTTTCTAATAGTAACTTTAACTAAGAAGCACATATTCTTAATATTGGCTTCAATTAAGAAGCACATATTTCTATCATGAATATAAGTAGGCAGCATATATTCTTTGATTGTGACTTCAAGGAGGAAGCATAAATTTCTATTATATCATTGAGAAGGAAGAATAAACATTATTAAGAGGGGAGGAAATGCACCATGGTTCTTAAAAGAGAAGGGAATGCTCCATGGTTTTCAAAGGGACAAAAATGCCCAATGCTTCTCAAAAGGGAAGGGAATGCCCCAAGGTTCTTAAAAGGGAAAGGGAATGCCCCCAGGGTGATTTCCAAAGTCCTAGAGGTCCCAATTGGTGCTAGTATTAAGCTTTCACTACGCATTAAATATTATTGTTCCTAGGATATAGAGTAGCCTCTACTTGGATGAAAAGGATTAAGTTCATGCTTCTACATCACTACCAAAGGTAGAGAAAATGGCTTGCATGTCAAGTGAGTAGTTTTTGCTCTAGGTAAAAAGGTTAGTACAACATGGAACATAAGATAAACATATTCTTCCTCAACTTAGATTGTGCAAGCATTCTTATACCTCAATTCAATATTAAATTGAGTTCAACATTTGTGCTTTACAATTGAAGATCCTAACCATTAAACCTTCTTATCTATAATTGTTGCATAGACTTTGAGTTACTAAATTTCCTTGATATCTAGTTTGCTCTCATTGATTAGAAAGTGTATGAACAAAGACTTAAGCTCAAAATGTGGATTGATAACTTAAAAAGAGGTTTGAACAAGTTCCAAAATTTAAAATGCTACAGCCACTAAAAGCAAACATAAATTTTATGTGATTTCTTGATACCCTTGGTATCCACTGTTCTCTCTTTGATTAGAAAGTGTATGAACAAAGACATAAGCCCCAAGTGTGAATCGATAACTTAGAAGGGGGGTTGCATAAGTTTCTTTATTTAAAATTCTATAGCCACCAAAGACAAACAAAAATTTTATGTGGTTCACCAACTTGGATATGTTCACACTCAGAGGGTAGAATTTTTGCACACCTCCAAACTTTGTTCCTTCAAAATGTAGTTTGAAGGACACTACACCCTATGCAGGCTTTGAGCTTTACTTTGGAGTATTTCATCATCACAAGACCACTCAACCTTGCAAGGTCCTAACAAGCTCAAAATATGATTTATAGTATCCCACAACCTTTACAAAAGTGAGCTCTACATTGAAGTATTCTATCACTACAAAACCACTCCATCCCATAGGGTCCCAATAAGCTTAACAAAGATGTCTTCTCACAAGAAGCACATAAACTCTATAGGGCTCCAAGAATGATAGAAAATGAACAAGGAAAGAGCATAACTTGTTTTGAAAATTCCTTGCACTTGAAGTGCAATATAATCAAAACAATCAAATGATGATAAAATGAAGAGTAAAGATAAATTCACTTTGAGTAGCCAATGATGAATCTTTCAATGAGTAGTGCTTACACAATTCCCAAGATTTTCTCTTTATCTTATAGCCTTGGAGTTTCTAAAAACTCCTTGGAATTCATGTAATGGTTATTAAACATCTAGTATAGATGTCTACTACAAAGCTTAAACGTCTTACTAAGAATGCCCCTAATGTAGGAGAGGCATCTACTTGAATGTGTAGATGTTTGCCTGTAGACATCTACTAATAGATATTTATCCCTAGACATAGAAGTCTACTATTTTTGCTAGATTTCTACTCTCTAGAAGCACTTTGAAAGATGAAACATTTCTTTAATCCTTGGGCTTCTCAACAATCTTCAAAACATCTTCATTTGACTTGTAAACTTCGTTTCCATCCATGCTCTCATATAGTCCAGCTAGTCTTTATTTTGACATTTCATCATGGATCTGATTTTTGAAGTCTTAGATCTCCACATGAAGTTCTTGTTCATAGTCCTATAAAATTATCATTACACACATATATTCTACATTCTTCATTTTCTTTAAGGTTTTAACATACCAAAAGGTCAACAATCTCTCCCTTTTTGGTGATGTCCAATGTAACACCCTACCCTAGCTAGAGTAGGGTGATGCCTAGGATCAAGTAATCTTAGAATGGAATCATGATAACTAAAAACCAATGATGTGTAATGATTTGTAGAATACATGATATTAAGGAAGGTCAAACTAAAAAAAAATTTCCTACCACACCAAAAACTAAACATACTTTTCAATTTATAAATATGCATGTCTCTACATAAATCACACTATGCACTACTCTACTAAAATACATAAACACATAAACATCATCATTGTATATATAAGAGTACAAAGAGTTTCATACAATGATACATAGTCCATACTATTGTACATGAAAGTATACATTAACCAAGCATTGAAAATTTTCCCCATCTCTACTCTCCCTCTTCGTGCTCATCTAGGCTCCTATGCCTTTCACCTATAATAAATAAAGTTAGTACACAATTGAGTGGGAAGCCTTTATGCTTCCCCTACTAAATGGTCAACAAGTGTTGCATTAGAGGAGAGGAGTGGAGTGGAGTACAAGGCAACATCCAACAACTATTAGTCTTAGGAATGCTCAAAACAACACACACACCATATCATCCATAAGGTAGCATACTATCATAAATCATAGATAAATCCATGGTTCAACATCATCTATCATGCTCATGTCATCATACCCATGATCTATAGTTAAATAGTCCATGATCCACATAATCATAATCCAATCATAACACATATTATCAATGATATGACTCAAAAACTAATCCTATCATATACATAGCCCATGTGATTGCTAGCATATTTGCACTCAATGTAGCATGTGAAACATTTCCATGAGCACTCATAACAACCATTACCTGCAAGTCTTTTTTTATCCATTTGGTGCTAGGGTTTGTCAACCTATGACCCACAATCACTAGCCTTTTAGAGGACTAGCGATAGGGATGAACACACCTATGCCACGTACTAGCCATAGGGATGACCACACCTACACTCTTCCACTCTCAAGATGAGGCCTAAGATAGGAGCCTCACTGATGCATCATAGTAGGGGTCAATGCATGCTACCTCAAGGGTGCCTTATCACTAATTGGTCCACACCCTCATATTGGCACCACCTGCCAATGACCGTTACAAGAGTCATCGTGAAGACATGTACACATCTAGTTAGCTTAAGCCAACACATCTCATAAGCACAACATGTCCAAACAAACATAACATAACCACACATATCCACACCTAACAGTTATAGTCATTCCATGAAAATAATACCATGATTTGACAAAACAACATTAATACCATGATATGACAAAACGATACCATATTTTTCAAACTGCCTATAATTCCACATAAATAACCACTATTAAAACCTTCAAATGATATATGGCTAAAGAGAAAACTAATCCCATGATTAGAAATTACTTCTCAAAATAATCCCAACGACACTAATTTTAGCTAAATCGGACTCCTAGAGGCAAAGTTATGTGTGTTCAAAGTTTAATTAATAAAATAATATTTAATAACTACCAAGGAGGATTGGAACTCTCAACAATGCTCATGCCCCAATAGGCCCTAAAAATACCATGTTTCAATCATACTAGTCTCATCAACATCACATATCATATTCTACAAGTCCACATCATATCATACATCACATATATATTACTATACAATTCATAACCAAAATTGGAAAATTTCGTGGAATAGGAAAAATAACATGTCCAAGCTCAATCTTTGAGCTATCTACCCCACATTCCCACATTGCATAATCAGATACACTAATCCAGCAAAAAAATACAAGGAAAAGGTAAAGACAACCCACCAATTAAAATTTTTGGGGCAGAAAGGAAAAAACAAGTAGAAAACCCTCAAAAATATAGCAAGACTCCATTTCACTCCCAACAAGTTCTACACCCACATAGATATGACCGCAACAATCCCAAATCCAGGTTCAGAGTAAGCAAAAATCATCCACAAAGATTAGAATTTAGAAAAAAATGTGGAATAGAAGAATAAAGAAGAAAGAAAAAGGAAAGAACAAGATCCTATGCATTTCCGTTAACATGAACAAAAAAAAAAATAGAGACACAAAACCCAATTTATATGGGTAAGCAATGGTGAGGTGGTGGGTAAGAAAAATAAACATAGAACCTATACTTTTACTATATGCTTTTTCACAAAATAAAAAAAATCAACCATGCACTTCTTTTCTCATGTGACATGAGTTCACTTTTTTTTTCACTTTGAATTATTTATTATTTTTTAAATGAACTATTTTCATAAGCTATCTCTATTTTTTTTCTTCACAACTAATGTTGTGAACTTTAATCATGTGTAACAAACACACTAGGACTCCAAATGAAAATCCATTTGAACCTATGAGATCCTTATCATATGCTCTACACATTCACATGTCAAAACCACACTTGAACATCATGCAACATAGCACTATAGTGCAAATGCATAAATATCAAAATCACACATAAACCATAAAGAAATATCAGATATGTGCTCTTGTACTTCAATCCAACACCCCTGCCAACAACGTCACCTATCTAACACATCAAACAAGGCTAGTGTACATATTCTCGTTAGCTAAGCATGTAAAGACATCATAATTGTAACATAAAGACGAAGCCTCATAACATATAAAATACATTAACTTGTCCCCAACAACCCACCAAGACTACACACATAATGTATAAATCATAAGTGTATGACCATACCTAATGTCTCTAGATGGGATGTAACATCCAAAACCTAAAAAAAAATGGGTTAGTATATCCCAAACGTTTTATGCTAGAATGATGTAGAGATGACCAATAAATAAATGCATAGAGAAAATAAATAAATCCTTCTTACTTTATACTATAGACATTAAGGATCAAAGGCTAAGTAATGAGTATTAGTTATCTTGCCTCTAATATATATAACATTCACTATATAGAAAGCATAATCATAACCATAGATCCATAGAGCTATAACTGTTTAATATATTAAGAAATCATTATTGTCATTAAATGTTCAAGGATACACACACACAAAATATGTCCATGTCCAAACCATGTAGCATAGTTATCAAAATTCTTTCCCTTTTTGAACATCATCAAAAAGTGACTTGAGCCTTAAAGACAATCATAGTATATAGTCTCCAAAAGATGTGATCATTATGCAAGACATTTAAGAGACCCTTGTCAACAAGTCTCCCTCTTTGGAATATACAAAAGATAAGGCAAGGCAATGTCATGATTGGATGAGTAAACATCATTCAAATACTTCAGGTCTAAAAATATTTAGGCATAAGGATCATGTTGCATATATTAAATAAATATTAATTCACAAGACGATTAAAGATCAACATCAAGATATATCATACAATATTTAAGCAAAAGCTTGTAAAACTTATCACATTTCCCATAGTTAGAAGATAAGATAGTAATTTCATGCCGAAGAGAATAAATATATATACAATCAACTTTTAAGAAATAGATCAAATTTGATAAGAGAGATTCAAATAACATAGCTTGTCAAGTTTAAAAAATTAAACAAAGCAACTCTAATCTAGATGTTCATAAAACAATAGCCATTTATGTCTCAAAGTGTCTTACCAACTAATTTTCAAGAGTGTCTAAGATGTAAGAGAAAGTGTGAGTACCTTTCTTACTTAATGTACCATTGGTAGTGCCTGAGACCTCTAAGGTGAGTACTATTCATCTCATATTAGCAATAAGAAACTTAAATACATTCTCTACATGAAATCTTAACATAGTGCTCAAATAGATTCTAAAAGCTTGCACAATAAAGATTACTTTTTAGGTAAAAATCTTTTAGAGATTAAAATAGATATCTTGCTCTTTTACCTTCTAGAATTTACTTGAAATGAAGCCAGAGATTAAAATCTTGTCTCTCTAAGTATCATGTATTAGAGAGAATCTCTATAAACCCACCCACCACCCACACCCCCCCGCCCCCCTCATGCCCCCTCTTACACTGATGCTCCAAGAGATGATAATTGTTGATGAGGTGCAAGCTACCCCTATGTATGTGCCTTAGCTTCTTAATTCAATAGTTGTAAAGAGAGTGCTAATCTTCACTTTAACCCTTTTAAGATCTACATGATATTTGATTACAATCTTGATTTGCCAAAGAATATACAATGAATTAGCAATATTTATTGAATAAAAATGCAAATATATTAATGCTTGCAGTAAAGAAAATTAGCAAGCAAAAATCATAGTAGCATCAACAATCTTCAATTTTTGTATTGCTTGAACATCCATTCATGGCTCGCTTTTCCTTTATGCTCCTTTGAAGCTCATAAGTATCTACAATGCAATACCAAGATCAAGTATGGAGACTATTTGCAAACCAAAGTCTCATGTTAGTAGTATCTTATGATAAAAGATAGAACAAAAATTATCAACATAGATGCAATATTTTTCCTTTGGATCTTTAATATAGAGTTTCTTTAATTATATCTTATTTGTATAAAGGTCCCAAACCAAGAAAATAGAAAGAAACTTTTTAAAATAGTTTGAACTTTATTACAACTTTATAATCCAATAGACAATGTAGATCATAAGATATGGCTTTAATAATCAAACTTGATCTTACCTTGAAACCTTTTTTCCCAGCACACCACCTTGGATGATCAAGATATATTTTCTTTGAAAAAAAATTATCCAAAACAAATTTCAAACAAAAACTAGTCTACATTAAGTCTAGCAAGCAAGGGAATAAAGATTTACCATTACTTACCTTACTTGCTTTTTGATATGAGCATGACTAATGGAGCTTGAGATGAGGTACCCCATCATAGAGAACATTAGTTGCTGAGTTGGCTTAGATGCACTCATGTGTCTAGTAATTTAATCTATATGAGCTTAATTCAAGTTTCAAAGATGTTACAGCAATCATTTGCTTTAAAGTTTCTTCTTCTACCTTTTTCTTACCTTGAAAATAAAACAAGTTTTACTGCTCTTTAAGCACATGTGTCACCAAATTTTAAAAAATGCACTCCTAATAACTCTTTAAAAGAATTCATAAAGGCCTTTTCCTATTGAGCTAGCAGAGCTCAAAGAAAACCATCTAGATGATCTCAACACATTATAATACCTTTAAAAGACATGTTTTGAATGAGCTGAAAAAAATCTAGATAAGCTCTACAAACCTCTCAACATAGAGAATGAAGAAAGAGCTTGAACATATGACTGAAAAAAAAAACAAAATCTAGCAAAACCTTAACAAGGGAACTCTTCTACAATTGGTGTTCCTACAAAAGAGCTAAAGAAAATTCCAAGGCTAAAATGTCTAACAGATTTACCTCTATTTAATTAACTCCTTTAGATCCTTTCTTATTTTGCCTTTTCATTTTAATTCTAAGCTACTAATTTAAATTTTGAAATCTTTGAATGAGAAGGGTGGCCCTTACATAGGCATGCCACAACCCATCCAAGACAACTAGAAACACTAACACCATTAAAGAAAACAGATGGGTTAAATTTTGCATTTTCTTGTATGCTCATGCCTTAGAGTTTGCTACATTTCCTAAGCTTGCTTTTACAAAGCTATAACCTAGGAAAGTAAAGAACAATCAAAATAAAGAAATTGAATGGTTCAGTAGGAGTAACAATTGCTAAATTTTTTGAAGACCAAGTGCAATGATTTTTGCAATGATGATAAGGATGCACTTTTAAATATTCTAAATGAAATAAAAGAAATGATGCTTTACCCCCATGTATATTAAATCACTTAAATATTCAAAAATTTTATCATAAGTTTTGTTTCATCTATCTATAGATTAGAGGAGATTATGATTTTGAGAACCTGAAATTTGACTTCATTTTTTTCAAGGTAAAGACTAAATATAGGATGTGTCTATGTATTGAAAAATTGTCAATGCCAATAGGATACACCCATGTGATTTCTAAACACTTGCCTCCCACTAAACAACATAATCACATAACAGCCAATCACCTTGTCAATCAAGGTGAATAATTATAGAGGAAGTTACATATATAAATTTAACTGAAGGTAATGGAATTGATTACCTAAGTTTTCACCCCAATTTGGTAAGGGCTTAAGACTTCTTTTTAGTTTCTCCCTTCATCATGGTTCTAATGCATGGTTATCTTTCTTCTATGGCATAACTCTATGATCTAAATGTGTATTTTAGCCCAACAGTGGTATAAGAGCTTTGGCTCAAGTGCTATGATATTGCAACAAAATTCCATTTTTCATGGTTGCAACTAAGGAGATGGATTTTACCCAGAATTGTCTATGATAGAGGGTTAAGTGTAACTCAAAGAAACACAACTTGGAAGTCCTTAAGGTAAAGAGGAAATCCATGGCTAAAAAGTTTATTATAGGCAAAGAGTTTCTCGAAGAGCTAGAGAGAATGTAACACCCTGCTTCATAGACTTGAGGTTGGAGATCATTACATTGAATAAAATTCCTAAAGGTTTTTTTTAAAGAATTTTTTAAGGTCCTTAAGGTTTTTTTTTAAAGAATTTATTTATTGAATTTTGTGACCATTGTACATAGGAAACTAAAGTAGAGTAAATTTCAAAAGAGATTAGCATTTTACATAGGGTAAGGTATTAGAGATGGTATATTTAAATGTTTTTGGTCTAATAGATATTCAATCTCATGGTGGTGCTTCTTATCCTTTTATGTTTAGAGATGATTATTCTAGAAAGTGTTGGTTTTATCCCATGGATTCTAAAGATGATGTCTTTGATATTTTTAAAAGCTTTAAATTTAGGCTAAAAGATTTGTTAAATGATTATTGACTGATAATCGTGAAGAATATTGCTCTATTATTTTAAATGATTTTTGTAGGGAGAATAGTATTAGAATATATATTGGGAAACCATTTTGGGTAGAGGCTGCTAATATAATAGTGTACTTAATCAATCAATCATTAAACCTTCTTTAAATGATAAGATTCCCTAAGGCATATGGAAAGGCAGGAGGATTTCATATAATAACTTAAAACTTTTTTTGGGCTATGACGCTTATGTTTTAATTCCAAAGGAAAATAAGAGTAAGTTATATATAAAATCCCAAAGGTGTATTTTTATTGGCCATAAAAAAGATGATGGACCCTTGTGTAATACAAGCTATTGAAAGTAAAAATGTTTTGTTTAATGAAAGTGAAATGTTTTTTTGATAAAAAGCAAGAAAAAAATTAGAAAATTTGATTGGGAATGCAAATGTTTTCTACACCTCCACATTAGCATAATTATGAAGATCAACTATATATTTTTCATAATGTTATTAATGCTAGCAAACTAATGTTTGTAATGGTTTATACTGGATCTAATATTGCTTATGCAATGGGAGTTGTTTCTCATTACACAATGAGAGTTATTTTTCATTATATAAGCAATCTTGTATGGGAACATTGGCAAGCATCCAAGTAGATATTTTAGGATTTGAAAAGTACACAAAAAGAATATTTATGCTTTGAAGGCTTTTTTCTCAATAAGGCTGGTTATGTAGATGTTGATTTTGATGGTTGTCATGAAAGTAGAAAATCTACTACTAGGTATATTTTCATAAATGATAGTGACATTGTTGCTTAGGTATCTAAATTGGAAGCTACTATTGTGCTTTATTTATTATAGAAGTTGAATATGTAGCGTTAATAGAAGTAGCTAAGGAGATTATTTAGTTAATAAGATTGCTTAAATAGTTTAATAAAAATTCAAGTAAGTTTGGTGTGAAGTGTGACAATCAAGTGTAATTTATCTTACAAAAAATCCAATGTTTTATTGAAATACAAAGCATATTGACATTTTGTAAATAGTTTATGTGTGGAAGACTACTTGGTTTGGCCATAATATAAGCATGAATTATGGAAATAGTCCAATTATTAATTTGAAAATATTTGATTTATCTTCAAGTTCAAAATTTTTGGATAAGTAAAGCCAAATTAAGTGTTAGTAATCTCAAAGTTACATCTTGTAACAAGTTATTTTTAACTTTCACTTTTTAATAGAAAGTTTGTATTTCAAAAAAAAAATTATATTAAAAATTCTATTTCAAAAATATATGGTTTGGTATTCAATGTGTAGATTGTAGTAAAGGGTACTAAGTTGTAATGTAGAAGACATTATTTTACCTTGTTTTGATATGTAATATTTTCAGAAAAATAATAAATATCTTTACTACTTCAGTAGGTATCCCATTATTGAGTTTTAAATTCTGTTGTGTATTTTACTATTTACAATTTTCAATTACTGTTTACTATTTTCATTTGCTATTTGCAGAGTGCAATTAGCATAGCATAAAAATGGAAATCATTTAAACTCTTAAAGAGCCCAATGCAAGCAAATCTATTTTAGGAGCAGAGGGAATAAATTATGTTAATAAGAGCAGAACTTGAAGTTCTGATATGAGGTTGGTATGAAAAAAGAAGAATATAAAATGGTTTTTGCCCAGGGTTAGCTTGCCATTGATGTTTTAGATAATAACTTCATCAGAATGGGCCTCTACCACCATCTCTGCAAAAGAAATAACATTGCAGAGAACCACATTTTAACATTTGAGTACATTAAAGATAATTAAAATATTACAATTGCACATTCCAAATGTCCAGTAAACCTAAAATGATTTCAAAGGTAATAAAATTTTGCTCACTTTTAAATCACCAGGCGAAATCAATATAATAAAAAGTAAGCAGGCTTTTAAATTCATTGTACTTAGGCTAAAGAATTAATTCTTTAGCATGTTATACCACTTCTTGCTTGCCATCTAAGAAAGGACTACTGATGGCACACCCGTCCAGCACAGCAGCCAAGGAGAACCTGATTGTAGGGCCTGCTTCCGCCATAAGCCATTGCTCGTAGTACAAAACCAGTAACCTGGATTTGCGGTGTATTATCATGGCTGAGTAGGTTACATTTTCTAGGCCTGCAGCGAATGGAGGTTTAAGAAGGTAGAACCTGGAAAAGTAAAGTAATCCAATGTCACAAAAGAGCGTCGGGGTGACGTGGGAAACATATCAAATCCAAGTAATGGGAAGGTTGTACTTTTATGCATTCCAGAAGCAAAGGTAAAAATGGTGGTTCCTATGGGGCAGCCGGTTATCCGTGGCTCCTCTCATCTCGAAAATCCATATATTGAGATCATGGAAATCTCACGACATCGAGAAATCCCACCTTCCTCGGGATGCTAGGTGCCTGATTTAACACAAAGAGGTATCCTAAGAGAATTTGTTGAAGTATTTTGGACGATTGACGAAGGAGCAATAGCACAGTTGTCGAATAGAAGTGTAAAGTAAACAATTTAAATATTCGAAATCTGTGCAGGAAGGTTTGGTTTCACGATGATATCAAGGATGCATTTTCATGCATTCGAGATGTAAAAGAAGACATGGTGGCTCCACCCATGTTTAACGTAAAGAACTTTATTAAATATTTGAAAACAGGGACGATAAAGTATGTTTCTTCTTTACAAAGGAGGACAGCATCTCATACAGCGAAAGATTTTCATTACCAAGATATGCCTCTGTCCTGTCTAACAGCGCATCAGCATTCAAGAAGGTGGTGAGTATAAAATTCAGGTTACATTCATTACAAGTGCATTGCACCGGCACTGTAATAAAGGTATCTGATTCAAGCAGGACACCTTCACATTGGTATTGCCATGCATCTTTGTGAGTCAACTACACGTAGGTGCTTCTGTGGCAAGTGGTAAAGCAGTTCAAAAAAAAGAAAAAAAGCTATGCATCAAAAGAATCTGATTCGTGGAAGCAAGGAATCGAGGACTCGTGATTCTGAACGTGTTTTGGTACGTGTGCCTCAAGAAAAAGTGGGGACAGGTTCGTAGTTGGGGAAGTGATAGAAAAAATTTAAGTATATTAGTTTTTAAAAAAAATTGAAAATTTGCAAAGGTATGGAGCGCATTGAATCCATTTCCTTACTCAAGAGCCATAATCTGCCTAAACATATAATTTTTGCAACAACCAAAATGACAGGAATAAAATGAAACCCTTTTGTTACTCAATCCAATCTTTTAAAAAATGAAATTAAGCCTCAAGCCTCAACCAAATTTATAACAAATCATGTCGGCTAATACTTTTGTTCAACAACGGGCACGTGAGTAGTGTCATAGGGCCATGTTGAAGACAACCACATTATAAGAAGATACAACTTAAACTAAACTAGGCACAGCCTAGCAACTCACCTCACCTATGGTGATTGAAAACCTTTTAAAAAGGGGGAATTGGCACTAGTCATGATGAAGGGGAAACAGAGCGCCAACAGCTTGCATATGGCCATTGGCCATGTGCTGGTTGGCTTGGTTGGTCCATAAGCAAACAGATTAAGGTTGAACAAGCATCCATCCGTCATCGTGTTCATGACTCATGACCCATGACGATGACCCTGTTTTGTTTTTTCTTTTTTCAGCAGAGATAATATGAGAAAAAGATGAGAAAAAGGAGGAATAACCAGCAATGACCAATAAACACGCGTAAATGCGTGAGTCATGGCGGAACCTTTGACGCTCCCAAAGGCCAATCCATGCAAATGCAATGTTTACCTCGCAGGCCCCGTTCCAAACTTGATTTCCGTATGACCCAAACTTGGCCCTTCAGCCTTCGGTTACCAAAGTAGCTGTTTTGTGATTTCCCTGTTTTCTGTGGTCTTTGTCATGCCGATGCCAGGAATCTTGATCTTGATTGCTTGCTGGTGACTTAACAATGAGGACAAGACGAGTATGATTTTAATGCACAATGCAGACATGGAGAACAAGGCAATAATAATGAGGCAAGGCAAGGTGACCATTTCAATATATATGTACACATCCAGACAAAATTTCATTGGAAATAATGGTACCCATTGCGGATTTAATGCGCTTCTGTACGCGCTCCGAATTCAACGCGAAATTTTGAAATACGTACCCATTGCGGATTGCTCCGAATTCAACACGAAATTTTGAAATACGTACCCATTGCGGATTTAATGGGCTTCTGTACGCGGTCCCGAATTCGACGCGAATCGCGAATCATCCGGCGCATAGAAAAAAAGCAGCGTATAGAAAAAAAGCAATAGCATGTCACAAAATTAGGAGCAAGTAATGAGAAAGAGGAAGCTAAATTAGGGGGTGTCTGAACGTGAAAAAGAAATATACCCCTAGAAGTTTATAGCTCTGTGTTTTCTACTAGAATAGAACTCTAGGTTAAGACCAGTACCATTAAGCTAACAACTCATTAAATGACGAAGCTAGATTAAATATTTTTATGATAATGCAATAACTGTGAATTAAACTTTGCATTTGCATTTAGCTGTTTTCTCATTCTTTAGAGGGTTTGGAAAGCAAAGAACAGTCAAAATAAAGCAAGAGGATATCCCAAAATTAGCAACCAGTACTGAGAAAGCTGAGAAAGACGAAGAGGGAGGAAAATATCTGGCATCTAAATGCAATGATTTCTACCATAATGACAAGGGTGCACTTTTCTGCAGTCCAATGAAAACGAGGAAGAAATGGTACTACATAACTCATAAGGTTTGTTTCCTCTCTGAGAAGTAAGGGATTGTGGCCTTGACATGAAATAAGATAGGATGCAAGTTGAAAATACGCCTCTACGAGAGTGACGCCTCTACGAGAGTGAGCATTAACCTGATTGAGAAGCAAGCTTGTATTCTGCCCTGGTTTCCGCAGTAGCATTTCATTCAGCGAAAGACGAGGAGCATCTCATTCAGTGAAAGAATTTCATTGCCAAGATTTGCGTTTGTCCAGTAAGCACGTGCAGCAGTGCGCCATGGATCTGATTTTGCAAAAGCTTTAGAATATTGTCAACCCAGGCAAGGGCAGCAACAGCGTCCATATGTTCTGAAAATGGTGCCGCGTGCACTGCTGGAGACCAAAGAGGAGGCGTACAAGCCTCATGTCGTGTCACTGGAGCCACTGCAGTACAACCACCTGCAACTGCAACACCTTCATCGTGCCAGACAATTCAAAATCAAGTTGGCCGCTGATGTTGGAGCGAATAACCTCAACACCCTCAAAACCAAACTGTCCGAGCCTTCGGTGACGTCATTCATCAAAAGTTTTTACTGTCTCGATGATGCATCGGGCCTAGTCCAAAACGTGGCAGTGGACGCGCCGTTTCTGCGTTATCTTCGTTTGTTGAGTACTGGGAACGAAGCAGACGAGGTACTCCAAAAACGGGCAAAATTTCAGCTCTCTGGAGGTTGGGCTCAAATGCGATGTAGTCATGTTGGAGAACCAACTGCCTTTACAAGTGTTGGATTTGGTGTACAAGTGGCCAGACAAACTCCGATTCTGAATAATGATCCTCCTCCTACGTCGGTGAAGGACCTGATCAATTATGCATTGCCGCAGCTGTCGCCGTTTGCATATCATCGGTCTCTGCAGCTGAACCACCTTAAAACCTTTCTATTTGTATTGTTTCACTTGGGTTTTTTTCTCTTAGTTTCAGACTTTCCACTGTTTTCAATTAGCTGAATTTTAGTGGCATGTACTTTGCCCAAATAGGAACAAGAGGATCGCCCTCATTGCAAAATGCAAAGGAAGAGTCGCATCACCTGCTGGACATACTTTACCCGCCATTGCACAAGTGGTAACTGTGGATAATACTACAGATGCAAATACAGGAGCGCAGTGCAGCCGCTACATTGTGATGAGGCCGTAGCAGCGGTTCTGAGATTGATAGGCTTAAAGCACCCCGTAGAAACGGATGACCACTTTGAGAAGCAGTATAATGCTTCAGCGCTCAAGAGGGCCGGTATAAAATTCAGGTCACAACAACTCTCTCTTTCTTTGTGATAGAAAGCTTTTAGCAGATGAAGTCGTGTTGGATTGCACAAGGAACCTTTTGGGAAAAGAAAAAGCTCTCATGTTTAGAAAGTTGGGGAATTGGTGTGTCGGCCATATAAGTTACTTTCATTATCGATGAGTTTGTGTCAAATAGCTGGCAACCTAAAAATCATTATTACCATCTTAACTTTCTCTTAACAAGATAGGGTCTACTTAACTTTTTTGTGGCATTAACCTTTATAAAAAATAGATTTTTCTTTATTTGCAGTTCCTATATCTTCTTTGGTCTTTGTTTTGGTACCTTTCTTGAATAAGTGAGGTAGCATTATTTGAATAAGTGAGGTAGCATTATTTGATCTTGTTTGCACTAGGACTGCCAAATTTTCTTTACCCACACCCATCCCTACTTTTTACAACATAAAGGCCAAGATGTTCTCCTTGCAAGCCCTTGCTAATATGGGAAATGCCCTAGCATATGCAAAATTTGAAAAACTTGATGCTAATCCTTCTTTTGTATTTAGGCTTGGTACTTGCATTGGCAAAGTTACTTGGCAAGCTAAAAGCACTTATGACTTATTATTTATTTTTCAGATACAATAAATAATAATAATGTATTTATTTTATTGATTTTCTAATATTTTTTAATTCTTTTGTTATTAAGATTATTTTTCATATTTATTATATTACTAACAAAATAATTAATATGTAAAATAATTTTTTAAAATTATGTCCTACAAAGAACTCCCAAAAATTAAGGTGGCAACTAGTCACGAGGCTCAATCTAATTGCAGCCATTTTAAATATCACTCAAAATTGAAAAAGTTAATGCCTCATCCTTTTCTATTAAACAAGTAGTTTATAAAATTTGGTTGTGACAAAACATTTTTTTGGACTTTTTGGTTAAACTCTACATCCTAAGTTATTGATCTTATATTTTGCAAACATTTTCATATTATTATATATATTTTGTAACTCTCTTTTTGTGTTATTGTTGTTGATCTATTATTCTAAATTTTTTTTATATAGTATTATTATTATTGTACATGGTGTATCTTAGGGATCCAAAAAATGTGTTACATGTGTTTCTTTCTTGTGCTATGACTACTCATTTGAAACAACATTATAATACTACAACAAAATGCCTGTGTTGATGTATCAACATCACCCATGCTATGCATGGGGCCATAATCAACACATGCTAATACTTTTTTTTTTCTTCCTTGCTCTATGGCAACCTATTATAATGATTTGAAGTTAGATCTTGTAATGGATGAACGTTGGTACAATGTTAGAAAATATTCATGATGTCTATTAAAGGTATGAAAGCAAGGAAGTGATAATGATGTTGAACCCAATTATCTTAGATATCATTCTCACAATGATAGACTGATAGAGATACAATTATCATTATTGTTGCTGCTTTGGACATTAATTTTAAGAAAGCATGTCATGCTTTGGTGTTTAGAAATGGATCATTACTGAGCCACAAGGTTTATCCAGCAAGCCATTCATGAATAAGTGAAAGCCTACCTTTTTGAGAGGTTGTGCTTAGGCTCAAACCTATGTTTTCAAACTTGAGAAACAAACACTTGTTCTACTAACTATTATTTCTAAATTAAATTGTTTGGGGTGTTACTTAGTGATAAGACTTTATCTAAAAGCTCCAAGTCACAAGTTTAATTCTATTTAAATCATGAGTTTAATTCTAGTAGATAATCCTAAGTTATAAAATTTTAATGCCACATAAACATGTTTATTCGTTACATACAGTTCTTTTAAGTAGTTTACTATTTGTGACTGACCTATTAATTGTTAATATTTATGTCACTATGTTAAATGTTGATCTCAATTATTAGTCTATTTAATACATTTCTAAACTTACAAAGATTTGATTTTTTCCGTGCAGTGTGTCTAGGAAGCTTTGGGTTGTAGTTGCCAATGAAATATCTATTAAGGGCAACCTCCTATATCAAACTATGATTATGGAAATGGAAAATATTTTCTTTTTGTAAATGAATAATTCTATCTTGAGGGGTGTTACGTGGAGGATCTGGGGCAGTAGTTATGGTCATTAGTGGCGCATACAAATGGCCATTTGAATAGGAGGTCTAGGCAGTGATAAAGGGGTGCAGAGGTCGAGGGACTCCAAAAGAGAAACCAAGCAGAGATAGGAGGAACAAAAAGGCAGTAGCAGCAGGCTTTCCTCTTTCTTTTGCCAGTAGGGGATTGTAACCAGTAGGTGCCCATGAGGTCAACAGGTGGTAGGAGCGAGTAGCAAGGATTGAGTTGTCTCCCTCTTCTCTTGCCCATAGTAGTTTTCTCTCCCTTGTTCTCTCAACTACATAATGGTAGCAGCAAGCATTAGGGACAAATCTCTCTCTCTTGCCATGGTGTTGCGGTAGTAGACAATAGTAGGCATGCACACCAAGTGCTAGCATGGGATCCAACCTCTTCTCTCTCCCTCTTCAGGTGGCTACGAGCAGTGTTGGCTATGGTAGCATTCGCAATGGATCAGCAGCATGAACAAGTAACAGCACCAATGAAAAATTTAATTTTGTTGTTTCTTATTATTTCAAACACTCACTTATCTTAAATCCCAATGCGTTCCAATTGAAATTCCTTTTTTTAGTTTACTATTTTCAAAAGGCCACATAGCCCTCTCCAATTAAGACTATTCTTGGGTTTCTGTACCCATATGGGATGTGCCCTAGGAAATAGTCTCCTAAAATGAGTTTCTTTTGTGTCCAAATTTTATGCATCAACATCTTTTTGGCTTTAGAAGGAGGGCCTTTCTTCTGCCTTTTGTTTATTAGCTCTTCTTGCCATTTTTTTGTGACTATTTTATTTTTTGATCTTGTCTTGGAACTTGTTGAATGTTTTTCAAAAAACCTTTGCCTTAAACCCTTGTTTCCTAGTCCTGTTTTCAGATTTATGTTTTGGTAGTCCTTATTTGAGTCCTAACCTTGGTAAGGTGGTGTTATTACTCATTAAATTTTAATTTTATTTTTCTAAAAATTTTCATTTTACTATTTTTCTTTTTTAAATTTCTTATAAATTTTGGAATTTCATGCATTTATTTTTCTCTTGACAAAAATATTTTTTAAAAAACTAGCATATTTAAGTATTTTTTTCTTTGTGAAAAATATATTATTTCAATATTTTCTTTTCTTTTACTTAATCTCATAGTTTTGTTTTAACAATTATATTTTATAGTTTTTTTATGAGGAAACTCTCCTATGCCCCTCATCGACAAGTTGCTTGTCTCTTCACATTAAGGAAACGACAAGCTTTCTGTTTTCCAAGTTCTAATCCTAGGAGAACTCAAACTAGGATGGCAACCAATCAACCCCCAGCTCCCCTAGTGAGCAATCCCTTTAACTTTACTAACTTCCATGGCATCCCAAAATTACTCTAGAACATAAACCTATTCTTTGATCCCACAACCCCTACTAGTGATGCTTGCCAACACATACAATGTTTTGAAACCTTACTAGATGATGAGACGCGATATCGCATGAGCCACAATATCACGTACGCGATATCACATCATCCCTGCGATATCACATACTCGATATCGTGGTCCGCTACCAAATCTATAAATAAGAGGCGGCACTCCCCTCATTTCCAATGCTAAGCTAGAAGTAGCGATGCTCTGGCAGAATGATCGTCCCAGAGATAGAATATTTTTCCATGTGCCTGTAGTAGGAGTCCCCAAGTGAATGGTTCTTTATTCGAGTAGCTTTGTACCTGAACGCAAGTTGTGTACGACAATAAAGACGAGCTTTGTGGATAAACCTTGCAATACATGGATAGGTTTATTTAATCTTATTTATTGTTTTCCTAGTAACGCGGCATGAGTACGACTTGGTTACGAGCATTGACGAATGTGTACGGCTAACCAAAGAATCGGCTACTCATCGTGATTAGATTCTCTCACCCTTGTCTCCTAGAACATGGGACGAGTACGACTTGATTACGAGCATCTACGGATGTGTATGGGTAGTCAAGGAATCGGCTACTCGTCACACTTAGGCTAGTTAGGTGCCTCAGTACGACCACTTCAAGCACGTGCATTATGTGTGGTGATCCCAGTAACTATTAGCGTTTTGTAGCCACAGTTGCATAGTTTAGGGTGTGTATAGTAAGTGGGAACGAATGCTGACGCTAGTTAATTTAGACTTAGGACATTAGTTAGAATTAGGTAGTTCCTCAACCCTTTGATCTTAGTATAGAAGACATAAAACCAGAAAAGACCAAAAAAATCATATACCTCGGATTTACTTAACCGTACACCGTGACAACAACAAGTCTAGGAAGAGAATGAATGATTAACCCCAAGTGTTCCATGGGGCGTTTAGGCATTTAGTCTACAGAGTTCGACTGGATCACGCGTGCTACGCTCATTTCGCATGGTTGAGCGTAGGGATACCTTGCCACTCATCATAGGCGCCGTTGCCGGCGACTAAATGTTTGTGTGCCTAGAACATAAGGGATATCACTCACATCATTGTGAGCCTTAACGAACCTTCGGGTTAATCAAGAGAAAAATTATATAATGGTGAAATTAGCACACCAATCAAAATGCCTTCTTCTCATAAGAGCAACTCACCACCTAAGGACCACACACCAGACAGTCGGCAACATAAAACACATAACCAAAATTAGCCAAGTCCTAAACAATATAACATGACATATACTCATTCCGATGAGTATATTCCTAATTATACTTTTGTTCTCCATCAGGACGAACAACTACGGTGGAGAGATTTGCAAGGAACATTGTGTTACCCCCAGATCGATCAATCTCTCGCATGCTTTTCCGTACCTTGGTAAAGATTGGCATGCAAGAGCATTTCACGGAATACGTTGCGGAAGATTTTGACATGAGGGATTATTATCCCATTGATGCCCAACGTATGAGGGACTTAAGGTAGGAGAGTCAACATACCTTTCTGAAGGGCAAAGCCCTGCACGTCCTTAGCGAAATAGGAGATGAGGAACCCCTTATCAC
>MNCI01034267.1:284959-322864 GCA_015680685.1 Gnetum montanum | reverse complement strand
GGAGGGAGTGTGGGGAGGGGTGGGAAGGAGAGGAGAGGTGTTAATGTTGGAGGGATGAAGGATCAACACTAGGGGTGAAAGTCAAACCTCTCTACATTGAGCAGTAGCCCCCTCTATGCTAGGGGTAGGTGCGATCTATCCCCTACACTCCTCCACCTTGACTTTGTTCTTTCACACTAGGGGGATGAAGTTCCCATGCTAGGAGCAAGTCTTCCATCCTAGAGGAAGATCATCTAGGCTGGAGGAAGATCGTCCAAGCTTGCGGAAGGATCTTTCAAGCCAGAAGCAAATCTTCCACATTGGAGGGAGATCTTCCATGTTGGTGGAAGACCTTCTAGGCTAGGAGCAAATCTTCCATGCTAGAGGGAGATATTCCAAGTTGGGAGTAGATCCTCCATGCTAAAGGGAGATCTTCCATGTTGGGGGTAAGGAAGAGGAGATCTTCCAAGCTAGGAGCAGATATTCCATACTAGAGGTAGGTGAGTTGTACTCCCATGCATCCTCATTGGAGGTAGGTAAGTTATACCCCCTTGCATCCTATTTGGGGGTAGGTGTCTTCAGTGTATAAATTACTATACCCCATAAAACCCATCAAAATGCCATTTTTGGCATCCCAAAAGGCATTTTGACCCCCCTAAGCCTAAATAAAGATACTAGGTAACTCTTTTCACTTGGGGGATGAGGCTTTGGCCACTTATGAGGCATTTTTTAGTTCCAAAAGGATGAAATATGTGAGATTGCCTCGTATGGGTTACAATCTTCACATTTACAATGAAGTTTAGCCTAAGCTTTCATGGGATGAGGTTACAAAAGTTACAACATGCAAATTTAGTG
This sequence comes from Gnetum montanum, assembly GCA_015680685.1. NCBI lineage: Eukaryota > Viridiplantae > Streptophyta > Gnetopsida > Gnetales > Gnetaceae > Gnetum > Gnetum montanum. The sequence continues at coordinate 322,030 of MNCI01034267.1, read as the reverse complement.
GTGTTTCATTGGTCCCTCTTTGTTGGTGTCTAGTGGATTGACCCAAGAGGCACCAACAAACAATACAAAATACCACTATAGGTCCACCATCGATGTTTCCTCTTCGCGTTTGATCCAATCGTGTCAAACCATGTCGAAGAGTGCTTGTGATGATGGAATAATGCTATGATGAAGGAATGGTCATGGCAATTAGGAAGATGATCATTGAGGCTAACAATGCATTCCAAGTGTTGACATCATGGCTATAGCATGACATTGACATGTTTCGAAGTGTTGGTTGCTCAACCAATGCATTTGGGGACCCAATAACTTTGCTCCAAGATTTCTTCAACCATTGGGTTTTGAGGCTTCATTAGCCATTTGGCTTCCTTGGTAATTTGCTTCCCCTTGTTTTTTTTTTGTGGGGTGAAACCTTCATTGGGTCTTATTGCTAAGGTCAATTTGATATAGTTTTCTCATTGAATGAGTTACATTACATCCAACGGACTTATTTTTCCCATTGAACTAGTTGTTTTCAATGGACATAATTATTTTTCACTGAATAAGCTATGTTACATTCAAGTGGACTTTAGGATGTAGCATGATTAAGAGATGTCATATGGCCATAGTACATGAGTTGAAAGCATAGGTCAACATTGTTTTCCAAGGTATGGAAGGTCATAATCAAGCTACAGGGTTGGGCTCAAGAAGTGGTGCTAGATGGAGGACAATGGTACAAGTACACTTGACACAACAAGACAAACTCACTAAATCATGCACGTCAAGGTTTCGTGGTAGCCTACTACCATAATGAATTACACCCTTGGAATGGCTCTAAGATTCATCCTATAAACATAACTCCAAGAGGACAAGAAAACCAAGCAAACAAAGCATGTTATAACATTACAATGCATACAAGCCACATAACATGATAAGATGACAAACAAAACTAGAGTTACCCACAATACCAAAGTTGCCAGTTGAAGGCCATGGTGGGCCATGGTACCAGTTTAAGGCCTTGGTAGGCCATGGTGCCAGTTCAAAATCATAGCAGACCATAGTGCTAGTTTAAGAACTCGGTAGGTTGTATTGCTAGTTTAAGGCCTCGATAGGCTATGGTGCTAGGTTAAGGCCTTAGCAGATCATAGAAAGATGTTCTGTCGTGCAAAGATGTCATGCAGGCTTGTTTGTTGTAGGTCATCAAAGTTATCAACATCAATCATTCATTGCAACCTATGAACAATGGTGAACAACACTACAAACAAAAATGTCAATGTTAGGCATAACTGGGACTATATGATGGCTTTAATGTTGCATAGCAAGGGCTTGATGTGATCTTGGGTAGGCTTAAGTCCTAGTGAGGAACTTGGTCTTATGTGTTTTCTCCTCACCATTATGGCTTAGATGGAAACTCTGACTAGGGGATCCTTTGTGATGTTTTTGGCTTCAAGGTAAGTGGTAGCTAGGCTACTTTAAGGTATTATGGCTATATAGTGGAATAATTTCAAGGTTCAAGGTTTGAATATTTAAGGTTAGCATTGTCTAAGTCAAGTTTACTTCCTCATCCCTCTGGCTCATTCCTACATGACAACATAAGCACATCAAGTGGCACCTATATGATATAATGTTCAAATAATGTCAAAACAATGTAAAATAGTATAATAATAAAGCAAAAGTGGGTTAAAACAAATTAAATCAATGGCCAAAAAAGATCAAAACATAGTTAATAGAGGTCACTAAGGGTAATATATGGTCAAACATGGTAAACTATGGTTATTATTTTTCTAGTTTAAGGCCTTAGTAGGCTATTTTGCCAATTTTAGGCCTTAGTGGGCCATTAAATTGCTAGTTTAAGGTCTTGGTAGGCCATGGTCACATGGTGCTAAATGATGATCAAAGATGGTCAAACTCCATCACCTAACACCAATCAGAGGCTAAGTAAAGGCTAAACATGGTCTATAAAGGTTATAAGAAGTTGGCTAAAGCAAATAGGATGAAACAAAGGTCAAATAATGCATAATAGGGTCAAGTAAAGGCTGAATTAAGGTCAAAACCATTTAGAATGTTGCTAAATAAGAGTCAACTAAGGCTATGCTAATGTTAAATGACATTAATTAATGTAAAATCAAGTCAACAAAGGTTTAAGTAAGGCCAAGTGAGGAAAGGACACAGTTAACTAAGGGTATATGTTGCCAGTTTTAGGTCTTAGTAGGCTGTGTTACCAGTTTAAGTCCTTGGCAAGCCATGTTGGGAAGTCCATTTCAATCGAAAAAGTCAAAGCAAGGAAAAGCTTAGTAAAATAAGGTAATACCAAGGTAAAATTTAATGAAACAAGGTAATATTAAGTAAAAAAATTGTAAAAATGGGATAAATTTGAGTAAAATATGGTAAAGTAGGTGACTTCATATTCAAACGATCTTAAATATATATGTTTAGTAAGGTATATATATATATACATATATTATTTTTTATTTTTTATTTTATTTTACTTCTTTCCCTTACCCTTTGGTGAGGCAAGGTGCAGGGAGAGAGTGGTTGTGTTCACTGGCCTGATAAATGTAGGTATGTGCGAGGGCTTAGACCAGGAAGGATCCATGTGGCCGGCAAGCTGGTGGCAAGGGCACACATGGCAGGCTGTGGTTTCATATTGTGGTGATGCATGAAGAGTAGCACATAGTTGCATAATGCTAAGTGGCGAAAAGGCAACTGGCCAATGCTACATGTTGCAGGAGCATGAGTAGGAGCAGGCTATTATAGGGCAGAGAATGATGTAAGGGCAACAGTTCTATGAACGAGGGTAGGCTCTGGTTGTGCGGCTTGTTGTAGGGCCTACGTGGTGCACACCAGGGCTTGATGTTATGTGTGTGTGTTTTTTACGCAGGATAGGGCCAAACCCAGTCGGATTTGCTATTGCTAAGATGGTCATGATGGTAAGGGCTACATGGAGCTCCGATGGCCCAGGGAAACCACAAATTTTCAAGAACGATGGTGAGCATGCGATGACGATGAGGACAAGAGGCCAGGTGGCTATCAGCCATAGCAAGGATTTCAGTTAACAATGAACTGGCACAAAGTTAGCGCTAGAGTGGTGGTGAGGACAGAGGACGAGCCAGGACAATGTTGCACGTTAAGTCCTTCTGCACGTGGTAGGGCTACTTGGCATTCCAACGGCTACTGGCAAGATCTCAAAAAAATTTGTATATTTATGTATGTATGTATGTATATATATATATATATAATGCTAGTTTAAGGTTTTAGCATACTATAGTCTATACTTAGCTAGCAAGTATGGGATGCTCTTGAAAAAGTGCATAAGGCTAAAATCAATATTAAAACATGATATAACATTGTGAAGGTAAACAAAAAATTAACAAAAGAATCGATGAGATATTTACCATGAGCTTGTTACTTGATCTTTGAGAAATCCAAGAATCCTTTTGGCATGATCCTATGATCACTATTTTTCTAGTTTAGCATGGCAAGTTGTAGGCATTTTCGTTGATTGTCTCTTATCAAAGAGTTGGCATTATTTGCATTGTTGTTGCTCACATTATTGTTGGCCCTAGTCTAAGTGTCAAGAGTTTCCTCTTGAAACTCTACCTCTGAACCTATCAATGTTGACATAGTTAACTGAGGGTAGTGACACATTATTCCCACATATCACAATTTCCCCACCTTCATATGGCAATTGAATCTCCTATGTATAAGAGATGAAACTATCCAAAGCTTTGCCAACCATCATTTTCCTAGGATCACGTTGAAGCCAGGTGTCTCCTCAACCACTAGGAAGCTAGCAAAACTGGGAAATCGCTCAATAGTTTTCAATATAATATGGATGTTTCTTGTCTTCAAACTATGTAAGCATAGCTCCCAAGGTGTAATATGATGCATCTATCATAATATGAAATGATCTAGACTAGTTGGGTGCCTATAAAATTAGAGTTTCTCCAAGTTTCTTCTTCAATTGTTGGAATGCTTTTTCACATTCCTTGATCCAAACAAATGGAGCATCTTTCTTTGTTATCTCAACCAATGGTTTTTCTATCTTAGAAAGTTTTCTATGAATCGTCAAGGAATGATTGAACATCTTTGACAATTTCTAGTTAGCAAGTAATTCTTTGGATAACCCTTATTTTTTTATGGTCTAACTCAATTCTTGCTTGTAAGATTTAGTGCACCAATACAATGCTCTCATGGACCATCAAATGACCTTTTTTCCAATTGAGCCATAGATTTGTTTCAACACATCTTTTTAGTACTTACTCAAGCTAGTCCAAGGCTTTCTCAAATGTAGCTCCATAGGTGGAGAAGTCATCCATAAAGACTTCTACCCTACTACCAATCTACTTTTGAAAAATACTAAGGACCTGGCATTGGAATGTAGCAAAGGCATTACATAAACCAAAAGGCATCTTGTAATATGCAAAGGTTCCCCAAGGACTCATGAATGTTGTTTTGGCCTGGTCCTCTAACATGATCTAGATTTTGTTATAGCCACTATAACCATCTAGAAAACTATAGTAGCAATGCCCAAATATTGTGTCTAACACCTAATCAATGAATGACAATCTAAAATGATCCTTGAATGTTGCCACATTCAATAGCCAAAAATCGATGCAAACTCACCACTTGCCGCCTTTCTTTGGCACAATCACAAGTGGGCTAACCCACTCACTATTCACAATGGGAAGATAAGCCTCATCTTGAAGAGTTATTTAATTTCCTCCTTGATGATATGCTTCAATTTGGGGTTCAATTGCCTCTATGGCTACCTCTTTGGCTTCATGGTCAAGTTAGTGTAGATACGATGCTAGCATATCCTAGGATCAATCCCTATGAGTTCAGGATATGACCAAGCAAAGGCTACTAACCATTTTTTAACCACAATCAACAGCTTTTATTTCTATTTGAAGCAATATTTGCATTGATTATTACCAACTTCCCATTTTTTAAGAATACATATTCCATGCTAGCAAGTAGAGTTCTTAATTCAAGGGGCTCTTGCTTGAAATTTTCAAGAATTTCCAACTCTCCCCAATAGGTATCATCATTTGCATTTTCAGAGAGTTGGTAGTGAACTTACTCTAGTTCATTCATGCCTGCAACATATGCATACATCAGGCTCTCAGTACGTTCCATGCAAAGTATGCTACTTTTAGAATCAGCAGTTAGCCACTAGATGTCCTCTTATTTTGTGGTTGCTGCATACAAGCACCTTTGAATATCTACTTTAGGTGCATACTTCTTGCATGTGGAAATGGATTTTCATTTCATGGACTAGATTTTATACACACAATTTCACCTTGTATTGTTATACATGATGCATGGAACTTGCTGCTTCTTGATCTTTTTGAATGCATTCTCCACATATATTTCTAGGGAAAGATATCTAATATCCATTCCTACATCAACGATACTTAGCCATGCCCTTCTTATGATGATTGGGAAGTGCCCTTTACAGTTCTCCAACTTGATTACTAGGAAATCAATAAGATAAGACCACCCATAGTTGGTGATCATAATTTTCTCTACCAATCCCACTGGAAAAATGATGGATTGGTCTACTAATTCTAATCTAATATTGCTCTTCTTGAGAGGAGGCAGGTTCCATGCAGCATACATCTCATAAGAAATTAGGTTGACACTGGAACCTAAATCAAGAAGAGCTTTATAAAGTTCATTCCTAACAATTTGCAAATAAATAAAAGGACTCCTAGGATTAGATAATCTCCTAGGAAGGTTGCCAACTCGAATCTAATTAGATACACCATGAGTGAGCATAACAATCTGGATCCTAGGTGGTATTTGGTTTGAAGAAGACTCAAAGGAATTAGGTGTAGAGAGAGATGGAGGAGTAGGGTTTTCAACCACATGTGTATGTAATGGCTTAGATGAACTATGAAGTTAGAAGAAAGGTCTTTTCCATGATCTAGTGTCTGAACCACTCAGGTGAGGAAATGGTCATAGATTAATGACCTTGGTAGTATTATGTTGCTATGATTGGGCTAGAAGTTCATCCTACATACATGGAGTAGATGGTAGCTATGTTGAGGGTGGAGGAATAGGAGGAGGATAAGGATAAAAGGTGGTATCCCTCCTTGAATGTGGAGAATGATTTTGATAATAGTCAGGAGGGTAGTAGTGAGATTGAAAAGTAAAAACATGATAGGAAGAGTCACATGGAGATAGGGATTGTTGAACGTAATACCCATATGGATCAGGTTGTCTATAAGGGTATTACTACCTTGGTGGTGCCAACATCCATAATTGTAGTTACTACCACTATGGGTATTGCTCATATAATTATGGTGGAGTTCCACTTGGATAACATTATTATTGCTAATGAAATTGCCTGAGATTACCTTGAGGATAAGGCAATCTTCTAGGTGTTTTCCTCCTTACTAGCCATGGATTTAAAGCATACACCCCAACCGCTTGTAAGTGTGAAATGATAGGAAAACATCCTTTAGGATGTTCATATTAGCAAATATCACATCCACCATCATCATTAGATTTGCTTCCCACAACTTCCTCTACTATAGTAAGCTTGCCCTTACCTCTTTGATTAGCACATTCAACTTCCTTGCATCTCTTGTGATCATGATTACTACTTTGTTCTTTGGACTCTCTAGCAATTTTCAAGATAGCTTAAAATATACTTTTCATAGAGTTCCATAACTAATCTGCCTTAGCCAAAGTTTTAGAGGTGCATTTTTGAATTGGCAAGTTCTACGGTTCACCACCTCATCAAATGATGATTCCTCCTCATTGTCACAAAATTGAACTTCCCTCTTGCAAATAGAAGGATCAAAGTTGTACTCCTCTGCACTTTCACATTTCCTTAACTCTCCTTCTTTTGCTACTTGCTTGATCTACCTTTGGATCTAATGGGCTCTTAATTTTGACAATCGTCCTTGGACATAAACGCCAAGAGTTCTTCTCATTTCTAATCAAAGCCCATCTATGATATGGAAAAGTTTTTCTAGTTGAAAATAACCATGGCTAGGACATATGTGCAATAAGAAATAGTATCGGTCCATGGTAGCATCCAAGGATTCATGTGTTCCTTGCTTCCATCCTTGGATCTACCTCCTCAAGTTGGACACTTAGGAGTACATTTGATACTTGTGATTGAAAAATTCAAACATTGTACTCCATTGTTTAATGGATTCTATTTCTAAGAACTAGTACCAACTTTCAATTTCTTTAATGAGTGTCCTAGAAAACAACCTAAGCTTTTTCCAATAATTTTCTATGTTTTGCAATGCACAAGCATCATGGAAAGCTTGAAGATGGTTCTTCAAATTAGAGTTATATTCATCTTCAAACCTAGGGATATTGTTCATGTCTAGCCTCTTAATTCTATCCTTAATGTGCCTTGTAGGAATTCACATTACCTCTACAATGTTTAGCATGCTTCAAGTAACAAGAAAAGGTTCATTGAGGTAATGATTTTGGTGCCTTTTATGCCCTCTACTACCCCTTCATCCATGGCGGTAGGTCTATCTTGAATGTCCACACCCTAAGTCTTGACTTGCCTAATGATCCCTTTGATCATCTTAGTCTCATCAGCCACCTCCATCATGATCGTGCCCCCTATGGTTGCTATCAAAGCCAGAAGAGGAAGAAAATGATGACAAAGGCAAAGAGAAAGAAGGACTAGCACCATCACCATGCTTGCTACTCCCTCTTTGGTGATCATGGCCACAATCATGATCTTGTTTCTTGTTCGCTTCCCTACCCTAACTCTCCTTCTTAGATCCTCCCTTGTTGTTGGAACCATTCTTTCCAAAACCTAGATTATGGATTGTGAACTATAGGTTCTAGTTCTAACCTCCTTCCCCAAAGTCAAAGAGAGGAATTTCACTAAATAGAAAACACCCAAAGAAGGGTTCTCCACCATCTTTTTGGTACATTAGGTATGGAAAATCATTGAATCACTTCCCTTTCACAGATTTGTAATGTTATTCTAGTTGTTGATCCCTTAGATGTTGTGCCTTAGTGGGATGATAATCCCTAGCATTACTATCTTGCACAACATACTTAGCATGAAGTCCTTGGAGGCTCAAACACACAAGAGTTTTTTGGAGCATCGTAGGAATAGATCGATTAGGTGGCAACACAATGTTGCCCTCCATGTCACACCACCATAGCAATTCATCTTAGTGTAGGATGAAGGTGAAATTTTGTACATACTCATCAAGATGAGCATATACCACTCTGTATTTTTGGGCCACCTATTGATGTACTTGGTCAAACTTGGGCAGAGAATCACTCCTATGAGAAGAAGAAATCTTGTGTTAGAAAATAAAAATGCAGTGTGTTTTTTTTTAATTGTTGTACTTATTTTAAAGTATGATATGACTCTAGGTTTTGTTCCAATGATTTTGAAAAATCTTCACCAAATCCTAGATAGCACATGTAGTAACTAAAAGGTCCCTGGAAACAATGTCAATGATGAGTAGCAAGGTACCCCTACGCCCAACCATACGAATCACAAGCATTCACGCATGATCTAGTCAAATTCCACAAACCTTAAGTTCCTAAGTACACTGGTTCTAGGATGTGAAATCTAATCATGACAATCATTATCTTCTCAACTATACTTATGGAGCTTAATTGTATGGTTAAGTATAATTAAGGCACATGATTTTTATTATTTTATATTTTATTTATCTACAACTAATAACAAGTTGAACTTAATTTATGAACCATTTTAATTAATCTAATTTTTGATTAATAACTAACTATCCTAACATAAGTATCTAATCCCACTTTCCATGCACATCCTGAACACGTATAATGTTGCTGGGTTACTAAACATTAAGCATTGCTAGGATTACCAAGAGTCATACGTATACTCAAAGTAGTTGTACTTATGTGCTTACCTAATTGCTATTTAATCTAGTTAGCTTATTTTAGATTAATTACTTAGAAGCATTAAAGGAAATTGCATAAAACATTACATGCATGAATAAAACATTAAGCTAGCCAAGGTGCTACAAGGTTTGATCAGAAAGTTCATCTTTATTGTCATACACACTACCATGCTTAGGTAGAATAGTACTTGAATAAAGATTTGTACACTTAATGACTCTTGCTACGGCACTTTGGAAAATATTCTAACTCTAGAGAAAAAAAATTACAAGAGCTCTACTATGCTATGATAAAAAATATATGGAAACCATGTGCCCAAGTGCTATATTTATAGGCTGGCACATACCTTGCAATATTGAATATTCGACATCGCATCTTGGGGCCTAATATCAAATATCCAATATCGAGGCTCTGATATTGGATACTCAATATTGAAGCTAGATAAAACACTGTTCATCACATATACAAATATTTCTATCTTACTATCATAGTTCTTACACTTTGTTCCATTATCCTAACAAGTTAGATTCCATAACTATCATGCTCTTAGTTCACGGTTGGATAATTTCTTAATACTATATATTACCTTTTGATTTAAAATGGGCATATCATTTAGTACATACTTATACAATTATTTGCTAATCAATATATACACTATATCATTTGGTCTATCATAACCATTATCTTCATAACTTTAGTTATCATAGTTTGCATACTCATGCTACTTGTTAACATTCTATTAGTTAAGGTTATCCTCTTCGTAGAGACCTTAAATTCCTAACATGCTATTGGAGCAAGTTGGTCAAACCTTTCATTCTTTATAAATTATAAATGTGAATACTATTTCATGTAGTTGTAGGTTGTTGGTAGTATTTATTAAATCATGCAATTTAAAAATTAATTTACATAACACATTGTCCATAAACTTAGGATACATTTGCAATGTGAACATAGAGCTTGTGTTGCTTGAACTTCTTGCGATTCATGTGAACAACATCTATGTTCAGGAATTTTAGTTAAGGTTGTAATAGTGGTTTTTCCATTTGCAAGTTTAGTTTAAGCATTTTTCTCCTACTTATTCTATATTGGCATTTTCTCTCACGACATTCAAGTCAAGTACAATTCCCCACAATCTACCATTACATGTTGTTTATTATATGTTCTTTCCAATTGATGAAATGTCACATTAATTGTTTATGTCAATTTGGTTTTTGTAAATTAGTTATGACGTCAAAACAAAAGCAAATCCTCCCAACTGATGAGAATTTCTCATCAAAGAATTCATGCAACAAAAGTTCATCTTTAGAGATGAATACTTTATATAGTATGCTAATAATGCATTATACTAAAATTTTGAAACTAGTATGATCACTAGAGAAGAAGCTAATAGAGAAACAAGAAAATTCCTACATCAAAGTTTAAAATTTCAATACATAATCATTTTATCAATGGTATGAAAGCTATAATTGAAGAGCTTCTGTAGGAGTTTTTTGCATTAGGACTTCTATCTTTTGTTGTGTTTAAACTGCCAACAATTGACTTCTTGGTGGTGTTCCTAGTATATAGGAGCTACCATTAAGAGTGATTTCTATATAAATTTAATTAGGATTATGAATTTTTAAATTTATATTTAGAGGGTTTGGGATTTTTCTCAAAGTTGTAGTGGGTGACAGTAAGGTAGATGAGGTTGATATTAATCATGTCAATCTCTTTTACATGTTTAAACACATTGTTAATTTTAATAAGGTTGATAAGTCTACAAACTTGTGATTTCTATGGTCCTATTGTTATTTTAAAATTACATTCTTGTGTTGTAGAATGTGGTGAATCAATTCGAAGGGAGACCATGAGTTACATGGAATGAAAGTGCTAGGATCATGATATAAGAATGTGCAACATTGACCAAAATTCTAAAACATAATTACTTAAATTAATGAAGTAATAGCATAGTACCAATTCATAAGCAACAATTTTTAATTTTTAATTCTCTATTTTCTATCTCAAATTTCTATCTCCATTCTTTCTTATACTTCTTCTTGGTTTTCTTATTATTACCACCTTGATCCCACTTTAATCCATGTTAGTTTGGCTACTATTTGGTAGTTGAAGCAACTTTCAACAAACTGCTATGACATACTATGGGTTGCATGAAGTCATAGCTCCTTTTTCATGTTATATTTAGCAATTAATGAGTAACTATTGCTAGTTACTACAAATAGCAACTATCCCAAATAAGTCTTTAATGATCAACTATTTAATTTCCAATAGTTGGGAGTTTGAATGGTCTAGATAGGTTGCTGATAAAGGTAGTCTTCTAGAAATATATTCATTATGACCTAGTGCATGTCGTATCTTGTTACATCTTCTAGATTATCATTGGTTCTTCAATGCCAAAGGTAACTACAATATGCATTGCCTTGCATTTAGCAAAGAAATATGTCTTATGAGGCACTATGAGCTACATCAACTCATAGTTCCCATTCCAATCAAGTTTCATGCATATTTGACTTATAGGTTAACTCAAACAAGCTCCACACCACCCCTTTGGTACTCAAGTACTCTCCCATTGTCTTGCCTGCTCATCAAAAAAGATTCCAAGATTGAGATGTGTGAATGAAGCTTCTAGGATTATCAACTATCAGTATCTATGACTCACATGAGGCTGTAGTTTCCTATTAAATCACATAAAATCATCAAATACTCACAATATCTAATCATTAATTCATGGTCTAACATAGCCCTCAACTAGATTTTTATCGTCTCTATAAAAGAAAGTGAAGAATGCACATGATGCAATTATACAAAATAAATAAAAATACATAATATAAAGAAAAAGAAAACTATATATCATATTTTCAATAAATAGTTATACATCAAAAAATGAGCAAAAGGGGTAGGGAAATAAAAAAGAAAAGAAAGGGCTCAAGCTAGAGGAGTTGAGCTTTCAAAAGAAGGGGGTTGTGAAGCACTGGACATTACTACCTCATCCATGCTCATGAAGTTCGCCTCTATTACTTAGTTGTCCACTTTGCCTATAGTACCAACTAGACCAACCTAATCATAGATTGATGTCCCCATCACATCAAACTTTGGGTCCTATGCATCTACTACCTTCTTTGTAGCAAACAATCTCTATAGCTTCCAAAGCTAATCAAATGTGTGTCTAGCTAAATACTTAAGTTTGGAGGCTAGTTTATACTTTCTTCTCTTGATCCTGTCAAAATGTGCATGTAAGCAAGTCCCCATCTCTATGACCCAGATCATCACATTAGCTTAAGCTTGGTTACCATGTACTACTTCAAGGTATTAAGGTGGCTACTACACCTCATAATGTACTCTCTAGGTTACCTTTTTCTCATCTCCAAGAACATGAGGATATAGGATCTAGGAAATCTTCTTGAATTGGATCCTTAGCAATTTCTAGGTGCAAAATGCATACCCTAGGTTAGAGAATTGATCCTCTTCCCATGTAATAATCCCATTAATTGAAAAAGCTAGACTAGGTACTCCAAAATTCTAATATAATGTAAAATTAACTAACAAGAAAGGAATGTCATTAGTATTCCAAACTACCATCTCCATCCTTGATAATATAATGAATGGGTAATTGAGGATGAATGAACCCTTAAGATCACCCAAGATGACCATGCCAAATGACATAACATGGATAAAGTGTAAGCTACCTAGGATGTTGGTCATCAAAGCCCTCACAAGAATCCTTCTCATAGGACTAACCTATACCATCTCTATGTACATCAATGAAGAACTCTACTAGTTGAATCTTCACTTCGACAAGGCTACCATAAAGTGTTGGCATAAGTGGCCAATCCTCATGTCAAGTAACTAAACAATCAGCTACTCTGTGATGGTGTAGGTAATGTCACTCACCAAGAAGACCTATGAAGAACCTGAGTTCTTCCTAAATATTAAGTAGAACTAATGTGCCTCCTCCTCATATTACCCCTCACCATCTATCATAATGAACTTCATGTTGTGAACCTACAGTAATGCAACCACTTGGAAGCTAACCAACTCCATCAAAGCCTTGAAGTACCTAGTTGCATGCATGAGCACTATAGGGAACTTCATCTTCCACCACTTCCACTCTAAATGCTTTATATGCTCATGATGGAGATATGGTTGCTAGTCTTTTGCTCTCACCACTAAGTGATTGGATCTACTGTTGATGCTTGCACATGCAAGCAAATGCTCTTGCTCTAATAAGCGCAAGAGGTGGCTTACTGCACTCATAAAAATAATTAATATCAAAAACATAATACCAACTAAAGTAAATTAAGGTGCAAGATAAACATAAAAATTGAAATGAAAATTTCTAAATACAACAAGATTAGTACCCCCAACTAATTTTACTTTTTCCTCAAAGTAGCATCACAAGTAAAAGTAAATACATAAGACAAGCAAAAAATACAAAATATAATAATAGCGACTAAAATTTAAACATTACACATAACTAAAAATGATGTAACAAAAAGTAATAACCAAGATGAGACCAATGAAAAAAAATCATAATATTAAAGCATGAAACACACAATTGAAACATTACCCAATCTGCTAAGTTTCAAATCCCACAAATAATAATGTTCTAGAAGAAAAAATGGCTTAGGTTATTATAGATAAAAAGTATTCATTGAAAGATAAATAAACTCAATAATTAAGTTTAGGAATAAGTCCATAACTCAAGCTACAAAATGAATAAAATACAATTGCATGCAAACTCATAATATTTTATGCTAAGAATTTCCTATATCTAGTAATTCTAATTCTAAAAATTGGGAAAGGGTAACAATATCAATGGAAAAAAACTTCCCTAATACTAAATATTCCAAGAAGAAACAAGAAAAATAGAACATAATATGAAGAGATATCATGATGCATATTCTAATTCAAATAAGCAATGGCTTAATGCATAATTAGCATAAAAAAGAGCTAAGGAACAAGAATAAAATCCCATAACATGTCATAAAGTAGCTACAGTTTTGCAAATCAGAACATAAATTGATGAAAATTATTTCCTTAGAGCACACATGCAAAGTGGAAAAACCTTTCTAAAGCTAACATGCAAAGTAAAATAAAAACATGCAGCTAACATCATGTAGAAAAGAAGCAAAAACTATTAAATTCAAGGGCTACAAGGATTGTGGGTAGCTAGGAATCATCATTGGAGTCTTGGGAGACCTCATGCATGCAAATGCAATTTGGAGTAGTGAGTCAAAATGAAATGAAATATTGATATTTAGAAAATTTTCATCACATTTCAACCCACTATGAGTTGTAGTTCCTCACAACCCATTGAAATCACAATTTTTAAAAATTTAAAATGTGACACACTGTGAGTCATACCTAGTAATAATATGTAGACTATGAGTCATACCTAATCACATAATTTCAAAAATAGAAATAAAAATATCTAACTACAAAAAACTATGAGTTTTAATTACACATGTTGTGAAGTGAAACAAAAAATGAAAAATTCAAGGTGTGATCCACTGCAAGTCACACCTACTCACATTATGAAAAAAAATATAAAATGGAAAATCTCAGTGTGATGCAATGCAAGTTACTCATGGTCATAGGTACTTAATCTTTCAAAATAATTATCAAATGATTGTAGCTTGTAGGACTCCTAAGTACAATGGACTGCGAGTTGCATCCAAGTCATAATTGCTAGTCCACAATTGATTTTTGATAAAAAAAACCAAAAGACCAAAAAAATCAAGAAAATATCAATAAAGGACAAAAAACTCATGACATAAGAATAACTAAGCTATTTTCAATTAACATTACATACCATCACAACATTGGGTGACTTTCATAAATATATTTAACATAAATGAATGATGCCTATACATGGCACTATCAAAAACGACATTCATGATCATTGATTACCTATCTTATTTGTGTTGCACGACACTACACCTCTTGTCATAAGAAGCTTTCCCTCCTTAAAGTAGTTGTTGTAGATAAAACTTTGACATGTATTAACATGACAATATCTAAACTTGTGAAAATGAACAATGGAGAACCTTAATATCTAGAAAAGAAAAAATGTAAATTGATTAAACAATATTAACATGATTAATGTGAATGTTGCATTACCAAAAGACAATCCACAAATATTAGAAACTTTACCTTCAATGCAATTCATTGGTTGTGATTAGACATGATTAGGGTTGAAAAGGACAATCTTTGATTAGGACACTTGCTATAGGTTTAGGTTGCTTGTTGTATTGCCATTAGAACATTATCCACAAATAGTAGAAACTTTGCTCTTGGTACAAATTCAACCCTTATCCAAGTCACTCTCCATGAGAATTTCCATGGTTCATGTTCATATGTTCTATAACATCTCTTATCCAAAGTCACCAATTGAGCAAAACCCAAGCCTTAAGTTTGTCATGAAATAACGTACTAAGTTAATAATGTGCTTAGTCCTTGGTCAAAAAATTTTCCTCTTTCCAACTGAAAAGCCAACAAATAATCAATCCATCATATGGAACCCCATCATTCAACCATTATTTTATTAAACTTAAAAATTAAAAAATTAATATTTCATAATAACCAGTGAATGAATAAGTTCTCCATAGTCCATACCATAAGATAAGTTTAATTTCCATCAAAGTTACTAATTAAAAAGCCAAGTATGATAAGAAACATATTACCACAAACACTACCAAAGAATAGATAATAATAATGAATACTACCATGTATAAGAATTGATAATAGTAGAGTATGACTCCACTTACTTACTAGTTACTTAATGTTTAAAAAAAACAAAGATATCAAAAACATCAAAGTTATTAACCTATTAATGAGTGGCAATGTACCCCTACACCCAACCATATGAATCACAAAGCATCCATGCACGATTCAGTCAAATTTCGTGGACTTTATCATTTCTAGTTGATGAGTGGCGAGGTACCCCTACACTCAACCATACGAAACAAGCATCACACGCGTGATTTGGTCGAACTCCGCACATGGACTAGTTGTGGCACCTAGCTAGCTATCCTTAGGTTGCAGTTCGTTGTCATCCCACCTAGACTAGTATTGTATATTTTTCACGTATGGTTTAGTCTAGATGACGTGTACGACATGTTCCTAATCTATGCTACTCCTGAAGGCAATGGAAAATAATATTTAACTAAGCTAAGCTAGGAGGAAAAGGGTAAGAAAATCTAATCTAGCCTAAGTGCGACGAGCAACCGATTCCTTGATCAACCATACACATCTTGGACTTCGTGCACAACTACCACTGGGACTACCAAGCGTAGGTCCTAGGTACACCATTGGGATTACTAAGCGCAAATCCCAAATATGCCACTACGTTACCAAGCGTAGATCCTGGCTACACCACTGGGCTACCAAGAAGTCACACTTAAATGCTCGTAATCAAGTCGTACTCGTTTCGTGTTCTAGGAGTTTAAGGGTGAGAGAGAGAAAACAGTAAATAACATTTAAATAAATAAACAACAGATAAATAACAAAGTGAATGCTGCAATGATGAAGTAATCTTGATCTTTATTGTTGGTCATGTGCGTGTCCAAGTACGACACACTCGAATAATGACACCGTACAATTACATTCACCACACTACGGGTAGACACGGGAAAAAATCTAACTCTAGAGGGATCAAACTGCCAGAGCTTCACTATAGAACTAAACTATATCAAACAAGGGAGAGCCTCCTCTTATTTATAGATATGGTGGTGCACTATGATATCACATACACGATATCGCAGGGGAAGATGCAATATCGTGTACATGATATCGCGGGGGATGCGATATCGCATCGGCTGCGATATCGCGTACGCGATATCGTGGCCCATGCGATATCGCGACTATTGATACAATAGGGCTATGATATCATGGCTACGATATCATAGCCAGCAAATTCATGACTCATCATACCCCCACAACTGAATGAAAACTTGTCCTCGAGTTACAAAGAGAACAAGCTCCATTGATTACATAGTGGATAGGTATGGGATTATTGACTGACTAGAATGGATTCATGCTACAGTGTGGGAAGAAAACACAATACACAAAATATATACAACTACAAAAATTTGGAACTCATGTAGTTCCTGGTGGCGGTGGCTCCTCCATCGATTTCTTCCCCTTTTCTTGTGCTCCAGGTCTTGGGATTTGATGGTGTTGAAGTATGGCCTGGAGTTTCTCCTCTTGTAAGACCTTGAGTGCCTTGGCATGCATGTAAGTTTGCACTTGTGCCATAGAGGTAGCCCAGTCAGCCTTTTCTTTTTCTTTCACCACCCCTTTATTCTCTATCAATAGCTTATTAAGTCACTCGATTCTGAAAGTGTCCAGCTGGTTTTGAGCAACCTTTGGCCCTATATTCAAAAGGTTTAATACTTCCGAAATGGCTTGAACAGAGAAATAAATAGTCACATGACAATTGTCAACCATGGTGCCTTCTTCTTTATTGTGCCAAATTGGTACATTTCCCCTAAATACCAGGCACCACTTTCAGAGAGGGTATCTCCTGCTTCTACCTGCCCGGACTGTACCGTAGGAGGATCTTCTTGATGAACGTTGAATGATTGTTCCTCCTATTTTGCATGTTGTCCAGTAGGATCTTGTCTTCCACCTCTCTAAGATCGTTTGATTGCACCTTGAGTAGGACCTTCTTGTTGTCCACATTTCGGGGCCATCTGCAATCACACGGGACCAATCGTTAGTAAGGTTGTTACCAAAGTTAGGTTATACCTTACTGCTTGCCTTAATAGATTTACTTTATTTTCATGTGATGCTAATTATTGGAAGAACATGTCCCCGAAAGATTATAATGTTGATTCCTCTTTGCTTAGGTGGTTTCCAAATTTAATTTTCTGGTATAGCTAAGGGGATTAAATGATTTTTTTGGGCACAATTATTCTAGGTGTTACAACTAATTACCCTTAAATGTTCTTTGGGAGATTATGAATTTCAAAAAATTTATGCACTATTCGGCATGTGCCCCTCCCCCATGACTAAGCTGAACACTCCGGGGTCAAGTAGGTTCAAACGGAATGAAAATTGGAGTACCAGCAAGCGAGTTATGGATATTAAAGCAAGGGATGCGCAATCGCAAGTCGTAGAGAGAAATTTGAAAAACTTCCCCTGCGTGAATAGTTGCAAATAATGTTGATTAGCATAGGGGGTCATGTATATATATATTTTTATTGAAGTTAGGGCACTTAGAGAATGTACCGAATTTTTAATATTTCTTTGAAATTAAATGATGTAAACTAAGGACATATGGACTAAAGGGTTCCAGGGTAATTCAACTAGTTCTGAAGGCACAAAAATTATGATGGTGTGTTTATCAATAAAGACCTCAGATGGGAGAAAAAGGCTATCTGATGGCTCATAGGAATGTTGATTCGAAGGGATAATAAGAGGGAAAGAAAATTCTGAAAAATTAAGCTGAGGGTAAGAAATTGTGTGTTCGAACTAGGGAATTAGTGAAGATTACGAAATATTACACAAGTGGGTCCTCCCCAAACCAGGTTTCAACCTATGATGCCCTTGTGTAACCACACTTAAAGTGTCCATGGGCACTAGAAGGGTTAAATGTAATCTAGACTAACTCCACAAAACACACACATGTAAATATTACCAAAATGAGATGAAAATTCTATGCTACACGGGACACAAGCTACAATTACACGAACAGTGAGATGAGACGAACTATAGAAGGGATCGTAGAGATTGGGACATGAGGTGACTGACCCAGGGCACAATGACTCCTGCGTGTAAAATATGATTAACGTGTCATTAACCCAGCGTTCCAAGATCAGGACCAAGTCTATCCTTCTAATCAGTGACATCGCATTGTTTCATCCCATGGTGAACAACTATAAAAGTACCATAACAACATGGCGTACGATCACTTGGCGTTTAGTATAAGGGAGGAGTGATTTTTGTTTTATGGCACTTCTTTTTCTTTTCTTCTTCTTTTCTTTTTTCACTTTACTGAATCCAAAGAAGCCACCAACCTTCAGGCATGGATGCATGTCTTTCCAATGGGACCCCCTAGAACAGCGTTTGATTTTTGAGTGCCCTTTTGATTACTCTTACTCCCATTTTTCATTAGATGTACAAGGATCTTAGTACAACCATATTGCATGATAACTCCCAAAAACATCACGAAATAGAATCCACAAGTCCCCTTGATGTCACACCCTAATCATTCCCTCTTGGTCCATCCTTCTTCATTCTGGGTACAATGAACACAAAATTAATTTTAAGTTTTAGAAATTTCAAGAATATCACTGTACCCTTGAACAGAACCTCTTTATTTATAGAGTGGATGAGTGGGTGTATGGGCTCACTATTTCAAATAATTGATTACTCATGACTTAATAAAATAAAACACACCTCAACCAATGATCCACATGAGTGTTTTATTCATAGATGAGATTACTTACAAAAAATGGAAAAAGACACACACACAAACACACAAAAAGATAAAAAGATAAAGAGATAAAACAAAAAGTTAAAAAATGAAAAACTGGAAAACAAAAAGTTGTAAAATTAGAGAAAATGAAAAATATTTATTAGTCCTGCTTGTTATTGAAATGGGGGATATCCCCCATAACTAATCGGTTGAGTATGGCAAGGATTAATAAATGAAAAATGAGGATCCTTGCATATTGGAAATATTGAAATTGGCCCATACTTATCCCCTTGGATTTCACACACTTTGTAATAAACATAGTGGGGCACTTCATATGATGTAGTTCCGAGATAACGAGTTGACCCACTATGATATTTAGGATTGTTAGATGGTATGCAAGGATTAGGATGCTACCTCCCATGGTTGTGTTCATTAGGTTGTATTGTTGTTGGAGTGTAAGTTGGTGGCCCTAATGAAGTTACATGAGGCATTAGGTTCAAAGGTAAGGGTGCACTGCAGTATGGGACTTGTGCTGAGTTGGAAGGTGCAATGGCCTCTGAATTGTGTTGTCCCTTCCTACAACTATGTTTAAAGAAAGGACGCTTTTGATGTTGAGGAGGCTCTTCACTGCTGTTAATAGCAATAGCACAAGTATTGTTCGTGGTTTGTTGATGTGGCACAAACACCTTAGGAATAGTTGGTGGCATTGTGGAAGGAGAGAAAGGATGAGAATGTTGAAAGTTAGGAGGAATATAAGGTGCGCAAGGTGGTGGTTGTGTTGGAGGTATGAGCTGATAGTATTGTGGAGAATGGTATTGTGGTGAGATAGAGTATGTTGGCCCAGTTGAAGAAACAGGGTGTTGAACGTCATAAGAGTTTGGATTCAGAAAATAGGAAGGGTGCCTCCAGTCTAAGGGTGGTCTCCCCCACGACTGGGATTGTTGCCACTATGACCGAACATAGTACCTCTGTACGAACTCTGGATGTAATGTGTTTCCCCAATGCTCATGTAGATGTAACAAGATTGGGCATTGGCCTTTGGGGTGATCGTATGGGCATATGTTGCATTCATATGTATGATTGGCAGTTGAGCACTTATTCCCTTCATTCTTTTTCTCCGAATGTCTATTGTTTTGTCCTGCTTATTGGGTTGTCAAAACTCTATCTCCAATGATGTTGACACATTCTCCACACTTGTGATATATCTAGTCCAACATCTCATTGATCTTTGCCTCCGCTTCTTCTAATAATTGTTGTATTGGCAAAGATGATGTTTCCACCTTGAGAATTGTTGATTTCTCCTTTTTATGATCAGGGACCTTTGTTAAGTTGTGATTTTGGTCTCGTTGATGTTTTTCAACACTCTCCCATGTAGCTATTTCTCCTTCTTCTTTTGCTACCCACTTAATAAGCTCTTGGATTTGATGGGTTCGTAGTTGGTATAATTGACCTTGGGCATACGTTCCTAAGGTCTCTCTTGTTTCATTACGTAGCCCATCAACGATATGGTACATTAGCCTTTCCTCAGAAAACCCATGGCCTGGACAATTGTTTAACAGTGAATAATATCTTTCTAAGGCCATGTCCAAGGGTTCATGTTGTGCTTATTTCCATCCTTGGATTTGTTTCCTCAAGGCTGACACTCTTGCGTAGGTTTGATATTTTTTGTTAAAGACCTCTACCATTGTTGACCAACGTTGTATTGAATTTGGTTTTAACGATCTATACCATACTTTAGCTTGGTCAACGAGTGTCATAGGAAAGAGATTCAATTTTTTCCAACTATTATCAATGTTATTCCATGCGCAGGCATCGTAGAAGGCTAGTAAATGTTGATGCGGATCTAAGTCATAGCCTCTTGAAAATTTGCGAAAGTCATTTAAATCGAGCCTGGGTAGTCGGCTCTCTATATGATGCCTACGTGAGATTCGAACAACCTCTTGTATTTGTGTTAGGCTTGTAGTGGCTAGTGGGGGTTCATCGTCATCGAGTAAGTTATGCTTTTGTGTGTTGGGATGACGTTGCTTTTGTTCATGTTTATAAGAAACTCCCACTTCAGGTTGTATACTCCAACCTTCATCGTCATATAGTTCATTGGTTCTCCAATGAACTTCCTCACTAAGTGTGGCGTTATTATCATCTTGTAGGAGAGGCATTGTTGTGTGTGAATTTATGTGACTTTTTATAATTACTTCTTTTTTCTAAGAGATGTATCGTTAAGTTCTTTACAGTGACGTTGTATGATATAGCTAATCTAGATAACTAGCACCATCCCCAGCAATAGCGCCAATGATGAGTCACGAGGTACCCCTACACTCAACCATACGAAACCAGCGTCACACGCACAATCCGGTCAAAGTCCGCAGATGGACTAGTTGTGGCACCTAGATAGTTATCCTTAGGTTGCAGTTCGTTGTCTTCCCACCTAGACTAGTATTGTATATTTTTCACGTATGGTTTAGTCTAGATGAGGTGTATGGTATGTTCCTAATCTATGCTACTCCTGAAGGCAGTGGAAAATAATATTTAACTAAGCTAAGCTAGGAGGAAAAGGATAAGAAAATCTAATCTAGCCTAAGTGTGACGAGCAACTGATTCCTTAATCAACTGTACACATCTTGGACTTCATGCATGACTACCACTGGGACTACCAAGCGTAGGTCCTAGGTACGCCAGTGGGATTACCAAGTGCAGATCCCAAATACGCCACTAGGTTACCAAGCGTAGATCCTAGCTACACCACTGGGCTACCAAGCAGTCACACTTAAATTCTCGTAATCAAGTCGTACTCGTTCTGTGTTCTAGGAGTTTAAGGGTGAGAGAGAGAAAAAAGTAAATAACATTTAAATAAATAAATAAAAAATAAATAACAAAGTGAATGCTACAATGATGAAGTAATATTGATCTTTATTACCAGTCATGTACGTGTCCAAGTATAGCACACTCGAATAAAGACACCGTACAATTACATTCACCACACTGCGGGTAGGCACGGGAAAAAATCTAACTCTGGAGGGATCAAACTGCCAGAGCTTCACTATAGAACTAAACTATATCAAACAAGGGAGAGCCACCTCTTATTTATAGATATGGCAGCGCACTACAATATCACATACACGATATCGCAGGGGAAGATGTGATATCGCGGGGGATGCGATATCGCATACACGATATCGCAGGGGAAGACGCGATATCGCGTACGCAATATCGTGGGGGATGCGATATCACGTCGGCTGTCATATCGCAGCTACTGATACAACAGGGCTATGATATCATGGCTACGATATCACAACCAACAAATTCATGACTCATCATACCCCCACGACTGAATGAAGTTAATTTTACCTTTAGGTTAATCATTGTCTTCCCAATCACACTTGTGAGATGCATTGGTATGGTTAAGTGTAATTGAGACATCTAATTTTTATGATTTTGTGTTTTACAATTTGGTGTTCAAAATGTAGATAAAAGGAATTGGATTATCTAGTCTAAATTAACTAATTAACTAGCATTTAACTATTCCTAACATAATCATCTAATCCCACTTTCCGTACATGTCTTGAACCCACGTATCTGCTACTGGATAACCAAGTGCTACACTACTAGGTGTTCAAGACACAAAATTGAACACCATGACACAACTCTTCAAAACTGGACAACACATTCCTTGATGACATGAAGTATGATGGAGAAGATCAAATGGTCCTAGGCAATGGTGGCTCTTGAGGCTCTGAAAGACCTTTAATAGCTTCATAGATGGGTGATGGTTGAGGTGGCTACGGCTATCCTACTACTACTATAACTTCAAGAAAGAGATAGCAAGCATCCAGCAGTGCTTTTATTTTCTCCTCCTTGGCTCTAGGATCATGCAACATTCATGCAGCTTCATCAATGTGGGTTGGATAGGCACATCCCAGGGACATGGGATTACTAGAAATAACTCCTTCACATTGATGAACCTGGTAGTGAACTATTTGCATTCAATGTCAAACACCTTGACTATGTCTTTCAGCTCCTATTAGTCATTCATCCATTTGGCTAGGTTCTCAGTTGTTGATTGTTGGTTTGTGAGTTATGCTTTGAGAACTTCAAGTTCAACGTTTACAATCTCAAGCTTTTGCTTGGTGTCTTTGTGGTGCTTTAACTCAACCTCATATAACAAATACGAGCTAGCCTCTTACTTCTCTAACTCTGATCATAGTTTTCTAGTAGTTAACATTGCCAAATTTGCATATCAGAGATTGGCCAACTCCATATATTCTATCATTTCTTCAATTTGCAACTCCTTTAAGTGGATCTCTTCTTTGATGTAGGTGTCGATCCCATCAATAATGGGTTGCCACATTTCTCTTCCCTATTGGACGTGCTCGAGGGCTTCATTCAATTTTGCCTTTGTTATCTGAATGTGTTTTTTATTAACTTCCTTTTGTAGGCCAACCTGATCTCTATAGTGATTCTTCACTTTTTCAAACTTGAGGGCCTCATTCTTCCATGCAGTGATCTTAATGGTAAACTTTTGGCACAAGGCATGTACTTCCTCCATTGACATATTTTGATTTTCTATAGCCAATTTCCTCAATTCTGTGTTCTCCCTGGTAAGCTACTCCTATTGTTGATGAATAAATTCCTACATTTAATCCTTCTGAGCATCAACATTTCATAGGTAATAATTTTGTGCAGTCAAGATCTCGTTCTCCTAGCACATCTACATCAAGTCCTTTTCAATTGCATATATTTTTGCTTCTACAATGGACTAGTTAAAGATTGCTATAATTGCCTTCTCCTCAACCTTTTGAAATCAGTCTTGAAGCTATTTGAAAGCTTCATCTCTTATTATTACTTGGTTGAGGATTGTAGGATCTACAAGTTGGGCATGTAGTTCAAAAACCTCCATGGCCAAGCATTGATTTCATTCTTGAGCTATTTTGAGTTGCCCCTCCAAAATAATGCATTTTCCCCTTGCATTCAGTAGCTTCAACTAGGTTGTAGTGATGTCTTCTAGGAAATCAAAGATATTTAGAATTGGTTGCCAAGTTCCCACCAATCATTCTAGCAATTCTTCATGTTGGGCTGTGTTTAGCTTTTTTCTAACTGTGCCTATGGATGTCTGCATGTCTTGAATTGTAGATACATCTAGTAGAGATGTCATAGATGCATTCAATGCTTCAATGACACAGTCAACAACCACTTCAGCCATTGTTTCCTATCCTTGGTGCTGCATCACCAAGATAGTTGCCTCTTCGCCTTCCTCCAAATGCATCGAGAAAGTGGCAGCATTCCTAAAGATTTCTAGGAATAAAAGGTGTTGAGATAAAGACATCTTCATCTCCCAAGCATTGGGATCTAACCTTGTGAGCATCTATGTTCATTAGGTAGAGAAAATTGGACCACCCCTCTCCATCTAACTAACTATTCAAACCACTTCATTCAGCTGACTCATTATCAATTGGTACATAGATGGATCTATTCCACTCATTCCTACACATTGCTATTATTCACTCAAGAGCTATTCTCAGATTTTGTGCAAATTATCAATGGCTACATGGGCCTCCAACATTGTTTCTTAAGTGGGTGATGGTGATGGCTATTCCCCTTCTTGAGTCACTGATGGCATCTTTTCTTTCATGATCTCCGACCATGATGCCAAAGGAGCAAGCCTAATGGTATCATTGGAGTAGCGGATGATACCTACCCTTTTACAAAGTTTTTAAATGAGGCATGGAAAGGGCAAGGCTTTTCTTCCACATTCATTTTCCTTGAAGTGCTTCTTGATCTCTAAGTAGATCAGTTGTGGAAGGTTGATGGGAAATTTCCCACTTAGAGCAGTGCATGCTTGGGTAGAAAAAGCGATCACCTTGCTTGGCCTCACCATTGGATTGAGGTGATAAGCTATAATTTTGAAATACATTCACTCCATCAATGTGAGTGCACTATACTCCTTACAGTCAACCCCATAGCACCATTGGATCCACTCCCTCTTAGCTTTAGGATCACCTTTCATGGATAGTTCTACCATTTGTCCTAGTGTTAGGCAACCCAAGTGCATGTGCAATAGCTTCTACCAAGTATGACACTTGAATATCCTTGATTTTTACAATGAACCTTGACCTTTGATTACTCTAGAAGAGATATGTCTCTCCCATGTACCATTCCCCACTAAATGTGATTACTACCCACATGGTAGAGGTTTGCAGTTGAGTCTTAACATCTGCTAAAGCTTTCTCAAGGAATGGCCTAAAGTTGATTTCTTAAAAAAATGATCCTTGGATCTCTTAAGACCTGATGATGTCTAGGTAGGCTTGCGTCAAAGTGACCTCAAGCCTTAGCATGGGTCCAGGCACTTCTCCTCATTGTGATTATTCAATCAGCACTTCTTCTTCTAGAATCTATTAGACAGATTTCACTTCAGGCTCCTCATGAAGAGGTTCTATTGCATGGGTTGCCTCTAGCGGTTCTTGGACTTGTTCTTGTTGGCCCCTTCCAACTTTGGGCTGCTTCTCCCATGGTTGAGAGGATTTTCCTTCCTATAGGTGCTTTTGTTTTGGTGCCATCTATAATCATAATGAGACCGTGGATTAGCAATCATTGTGTAACCTTAAAGCAATTGGGATACCTTTATCTCTTAAGAATAGTTACACTTGGAAAAGTTATGATTATGGATGATTTGATTATTTCAATTATTATTTATTTATGTATTATCATTAATAAATCACCCTGGAGGTTGTTGGAAGGTTTAATGGTCAAGAAAATTGATGTTTATATGTTATTAAGGTTATTAACCCTTTGGGGGAGTTAACAAAATTTTCAAGAATTTTCATTGAAAACTTTAAGGTTTGCAACCTCGACGATAAAGATCTTACCTTCAGTATGTGTAGGGTCAAAAAATGAAGTGATTTGGACAAATGATTGGAAAGTTATGGGCTTTGGAAGGGTTTGGGCTTTGAAAAATTGTAGAAACTCCCTATGTGTTATGAGCAAATGATGAAAAATTCCTAATTACATGGTAGTATATATAGCATATATGCACTGTGTTGAAGAGGCCTTATTAACAGGGCCTCATCAATGTGGTTGGCTACATTGATGGGGCCTCATTGACTCAATCGACTATGTCAATGAGGCCTCATCGATGCAGCTATTAACCACTATTGACTACTATTAACTTTGGTCAAACTTTCACAATACAAGGAATTTTTAAATGAAATTGGGATCAAATGAAAGCTTAAAAGACCAACAATAGTATGAAAACATGAGAAGAGGGTTTTGAAGCTCATAAATTTTGGAAAATGGAGAAAAATTAATTTAGTGGATGAATGAAATGAAAGATTAAGGAGCATTGAGTAGAATACACAATGGAATATGTGAAAGATAGGATTGTAGCAATGTCAAAGGTAAGGCACCTTAACTAACCAAACCAAGAGCTATGCAAGTGGGTCCTTCCCATAGCAGGCTCATGCCCTTTTTGCCCTTGCATAACCTCAACTAAGTAGTCTGTGGGCCCCACAATCAATTAATGATCATGAAAAGTTAAGGACAACCTAAAAGAATCAACTTAAGAATCCCAACACATCAAACCAAGACATACAGCATAACATAGAACATGGTAGTGAGATGAGTTATGGTAGCATGGATGGATGATGGAGAAGATGGAATGGAGTTCTAAATTAAGGTCACAAGAAGTCCCTTATGGAATTTGTGTTTAAAATAACCTAGGAAGATCCATCCTTAGTCTATACCAAACCCATTTGCTTTTAGTGACTTCACATCATCACTTTAAGACTGATCCACACATTCAAGACATTAGTGCTTCCATAAGACAACCACCATCCCACAAAGAGAAGAAAAGAGAATTAGGAAGTGAGAGAGAGGGTAGTTAGAGGGAACCTTCAAGCATAGGTGCATGTCATTTGAATCCCATAACCAGTGCTTGTATCCCATTTATTTGTTCAAGGGATGTGCTTTGAATTTTCATTATTTAGTTTTCTTCTTTATTTTTTTTGTTGAAATGGAAACCACACCATGCAAGGACTTATTCATGTCAAATGGGTGTGCTTTGAATTTTCATTATTTTTTTTTTGAATGGAAACCACACCATGCAACAATGTTATTTGACTTCCTATTAGTGGTTGGTATGGAATGGTAAGAAGTCCATGAAAAACACCCAAGCACTCAAGTAAGTAGAAGAGTACAAAGAGTCTTGAGCTCCCTTGAAGTCACACCCTTTACAAACCTCTGAATCCTTCCTAATTCTGGAACTACCAAGGTTACCAATTGATTAAAAGTTTCTTTAATGGAAGGGACGTCAAATTCCTAGAACAAGGAAAATCATAAAGTTCATTGGATGGGTGGATGAGATGGACTCATTACCTATTTCATGAAAAATAAACCATGTCAAAGTCATTAGACATTAGAATTCAAAAATAGAAACTAGACATCGACAATCACAACATTAAGCACAAACCATCATTAGTAAATAGCAACAGTGACACTGTGTCCTATGACAATAAAGTAATTTTATTAGCAAAATAAGAAAATATCACACTTGAATAAAAAAAAGTAAAATATATAAGAAAGTGTAAAATAATCAAGAAAGGTTCAAAGGTACTAATGATGGTAAAAAATTTTAAAAATAAAAAAATCTGTAAAATAAATAATCTTGTAAAATCAAAAAAGTGGAAAACCAAAAGTAGAAAAAACTAAGAAGCCATGTTGATGGTTAGCACGGGTGACCATCTTCCCCATGACTAAGTTGGAAGGAGGAGATC
Source organism: Gnetum montanum (assembly GCA_015680685.1). Classification (NCBI taxonomy): domain Eukaryota; kingdom Viridiplantae; phylum Streptophyta; class Gnetopsida; order Gnetales; family Gnetaceae; genus Gnetum; species Gnetum montanum. Next base: position 293,995 of record MNCI01034267.1, on the reverse strand, counting down.
CAAAAAATAGAATGTGGTTGTCCATCCGTTGAGACAATATTTACACCAGCCCATTTTGGTTCAAGGAAAGGCTTTTACTTGTTGAATGTTGACCAACTACTTTTTATTTAGGCTATCAACTTTGTAGATTATCATGATCCTAAAGGGAAATGTTTGATCAATTATATAAGGTCCCTTCCACAATTTTTGGAATTTTTCCTTTTGGGGCACATGTGTAGGGTTCTAATAGAGGGTCTTATCTCTTGGTTGCAATTGTACTTTTCTTATCTTAAGGTCATGACATTGCTTGCTAAATGCCTTGTTCACATCATTCAAGGATAGAACAACTAATTGATTTTCATCTAACACATTTAGGATGATTAATCTTTATTTTTGTGCTAGACTTAATTTAAGGCTTACATTGCAGGCTATTGAGCGTGTACGAAGCTTGGATTGAATTAGAAACATTAGAAGTTTTTTGTACACTAACTCATAGGGAGAATAGCCAATAGGAAGTTTCCAAGTTGAACGATAAGCCCAGAGAGCATTGTTAAGTTTTGTACTCTAATCCTTCCTATATTTGTTGATGGTTCATGTTAGTATTTTTGTAATCTCTTGATTGGTTACCTTTGCTAACCGTTGGCTTTGGGATGATAAGGTATTTTTAATTTATGTTCAACCCCCAAGCATTGCATCAATTTTCTAAAAGTGGCACCTATGTAATGAGTTCCATTATTAGAAATTAGTGAACATGGCACCCCAAAAATATTCACAATATTTTGTTATATGAATCTAGCAGCAGTGGACGATGTACAATTGGTAATAGCTGCTACTTCTGCCCACTTTGTATAGTAGTCAACTACTACTATAATATATGCCTTTCCATTGGACATGGGTGTGATGGGGCCCATGAAGTCAATGCCCCATATGTCAAAAGGTTCCATTGGTTGAATCCACTATTGAGGACCTTCCATGTGAGCGGTCATCCCCCCATCTCATTGATAACATTCACAAGACTTGATGAACTAGTGGGCATCCCTAAAGATTGTAGGCCAATAGTATCCTACCATCAAGATTTTTATGGTTGTGCATCTCCCTATATAATGACCTCTGCAACACCCTTCATGTGCATCCTGGAGAATGCATAGTTGATCCTCATCTAAGACATACCAACAAATCAGGCCTTTGGCACATACCTTGTAGAGGTGTCCATTGATTTTCATAAAGTATTTAGTCTAATGAAGAAATTATTGTCTCTTTCTAAAGTCAAAATCTTGTGGCATCTCCTAAGTAAGAAGATAGATGAGGATACCATTATACCATGCTACTTTTGTAGGCATTTGTGTACTTATTGCTCTTGTAAAAAAAAGTTCATCTAGAAACTAATCAAAGAGCAGGCTCTACTCCTCTTTATTATCCCATCTTAAGCAAGAGAGATGGTCAGCGATCACATTCTCAGTTCCTTTTTGATCTACCATTGTGAGATCAAATTCCTACAAGATCATGACCCACCATATGACACAATGGCTCATTGTTGGCTTATTCATGAGGAAGAAAATTGCACTATGGTCTGTACATACAAATACTTTCTAACCAAGCACATAGTGCCTAAACTTTTCCAAAGCATACACCACTACCATTAACTCTTTCTCCATGGTGGTGTAATTTAACTATGCTTCCACAATGCTTCAACTCACACAATGGATATAGTATGGACATTTCTTATCGTCCATCTGCATGAGCACTACTCCCAAGGCATAGTTAGATGCATCCATCATGATATGGAAGGATCTAAATCAATCTATGCTCATAGGATTAGTGTTTCTATGAGTTTATCTTTTAACTGTTGGAATGCATATTCATATTCCTTGGTCTAGATGAATCGTGCATCTTTCTTTATGATCTCTACCAACAATTTTGCGATCTTAGAGAAATTCTCTATGAATCATTGGTAATAGCCAATGTGTCCAAGGAATGGTCAAACATCTTTAACCATCTCTGGTTGGCATGTTATTCCTTGGATGACCCTTATCTTTTCTAGTTCTACCTTAATCCCTTTTTGTGAAATTTAGTGCCCTAGCACAATGCCTTCTTGGACCATTAGATGGCTCTTTTGCCAATTGAGTTGCAAGTTTGTTTCAACACATCTCTTCAATACTTACTTAAGGTAATCCAAGGCTTACTCAAATATAGCTCCATAGGTGGAAAAGTCATCCATCAAGAATTCAACACCACTAGTGATCTACTATTGGAAGATATTAAGGACCAAGCATTGAAATGTTGCAAGGGCATTGCATAGACCGAATGGCATCTTGCAATATGCAAAAGTTCCCCAGGGACTCATGAATGTTGTCTTGGCTTGATCTTATGGTGCAATTTGGATTTGGTTATAGCCACTATAATCAACCAAGAAGCTATAATAGTAATGCCCAGATATGGTGTCTAACACTTGATCCATAAATGGCAAAGGAAAATGATCTTTAAATGTTGCCATATTCAATAGCCTAAAGTCAATGAAAACCCACCATTTTCCATCCTTCTTTGGCACAATTATGAGTGGGCGAACCCACTCACTATCCATGATGGAATAGATGAACCCCACCTTAAGGAGTTGTTCAATTTTCTCTTTAACAATCTACTTTAATTTGGGGTTTAGCCACCTCTACAGCTACCTTCTAGGCTTCATGGCTAGGTTAGTGTAGATGCGATGTTGGCATATCCTTGGATCTATTCCTGTTAGCTCTGGATATGACCAAGCAAAGGTTGTTGACCACTTGTTAACTACCTTCAATAGCTTTTCTTTTTGTTTAGGAGTAAGTTTGGCATTAATTATGACTAGTTTACCATTGTTTAAAATGCATATTCCATACCACTTAGTAACGTTTTTAGCTCTAGAGGCTCCTACTTGAAATTATCAAGGATTTCCAACTCTCCCTAACAAGTTTCATCATCTTTGTCAAAGAGTTGGGAATGAACTTGTTCAATTTTATCCATGCCTTTAACATAAGTGCATGTTAGGCTCTCAGTTGGTTCCATGCATAATGTGTTGCTATTTAAGTTAGCTATCAGCCACCGTGTATCTTTCTATCTTATGGCTGCTACATACAAACATCTTTGTATATTGATCTCTTGTGCACACTAATTGCATGCCTTAATGTGTGTGCTCCTGATTGACCAAATCATTTGCACACAATTGCACCCATTATTTTTGTATGCAATGCATGGAATATGCTTCTTCTCAATCTTACCTAGTTCATTTTTCTTAGATATTTCTAAAGATAAGTCCCTTATACCTATATGTGCATCAATCGTGCTTAACCAAGCCATTCACATAATGATGGGGAAGTCACTTTTGTAGTTGTTCACCTTGATCACTACAAAATCAACAAGATAGGACCACCCGTAAACTATGATCACAATGTCCTCTACTAATCCTAGAGGGATAGTAATTGACTGATCTGCTAATTCTAGAAAAATGTTATTCTTCTTGAGAGGTGGTAGGTTTCAAGCCTTGTACATATCATGGGAGACAAGATTAACTTCAGAACCAAAGTTAAGAAGAGCCTTACATGGCTCATGTCCAGCAATCTATAGGTAAATGAGTAGACTTCCTAGATGAAATCTTTTCATGGGAAGATTGCTAGTCTTGATCCAATTGGAAATAGCATGAGTTAGCATTACAATGTAGATTTGAGGTGGTACTTGGTTTGAAAGGCACTCAAAGGTATTTGATGCAGAGGATAAGGATGATGGAGATGCAAGATGATCATCCAAAGTGCATTGTGAGGGCTGGAGAGGACTGTTGGGTCAGAAGATATGTCCTTTCCTTGATTGCTTATCTAGACCACTTGGTTGAAAAACTAGTTGTGAGTGTACAACCCTCATAAAATTTTGTTGTTGCAACTATGAAGGAATCTCACCCTACATTGATGGAGCAAGAGGTAACTAGGTTGAAGGTGGAGGTGTATGTGCAGAGCGATACAAAGGAAGATATGGATATGGATATGGATTTTCCCCTTGAGTAGATGGTAAATGTTTTTGATGATACTCTAGAGGCTAATAGTGATGTTGGAATGATGTATGACTTGTAGAACTCCTTGGGAAGATGGGCTGCTGAACATAGTACCTGTATGGATTTGGTTGCTTATAAGGGTACTACTGCCTTGGCGGTGGCATTCCCCATGACTGTGGTTGGTACCACTATTGATATTATTCATATGATTGTAAGGAAGTTTCACTTTGGTAGTAATCTTGTTGCTATTGGTGGAACTACCTTGGATTTCCTTGATGATAAGGCACTCATGTTAGAGCTTGCCTACATGCTAGGTGAGGATTCAATGCATACACTCTAAACTCTTGTAAGTGTGACACCACAAGACAACATCCCTTTGGATGTTCATATTAACAAATGTCACATTTAGTTTCATCATTAGAGTCAGACTCCACAACTTCCTCTACTACAACAACTTTGCCCTTAGCTCTTTGGTAAGCACGTTCAACTTCTTTTCACCTCCTGTGATTACGATCACTATTTTGCTCTTTGGATTCTTTAGCAATCTTCAAAGCAATTTGAAATTTGTTGTCCAAAGAGTCCCATAACTTGTCAACCTTTGCTGAAATATCATAAACAAACTTTTGAATGAGCAAGGTTTTCCTATTCATGACTTCATCAAGTGGTGATTCCTCCTCTTCACAAAATTGGACCTCTTGTTTTCTAATGGAAGGGTTCCTATTATACTCTTTAGCACTTTTCCTTTTTCATAGATCACCTTCTTCTTTTACTACCTACTCAATTAGCCTTTGTATCTAATGAGCTCTCAGTTCAGACAATCTTCCTTGGGCATACACCCCATGGTCCTTCTTCTTTCTACTCTAATCTCATCTATGATGTGGCAAAGTTGTTCCCTTTAAGAATAACCATGGCCAAGGCATTGGTTTAAGAGTGAATAGTATCTACCCATGGTGGCATCTAAGGGTTCATGTGCTCCCTATCTTTAGCCTTGGATTTTCCTTCTTAGATTAGACAATTTGAAGTATGTCTAGTATTTGTCATTGAACAGCTCTAACATGGTACTCCATTGATGAATATATTTTGGTTCCAAAGACTGATACCAACTTTCAACTTCCTTGACAAGTGTCTTGGAAAATAGTTTGATTTTTTGCCATTCAATCTCTATGTTCTATAAGGTAGGGGCATCATGAAAAGCTTGTAGATGCATTTGCATATTAGAGTTGTATCCCCCCTCAAATCTTGGAATATTATTCATGTCTAAGCACTTGATCCAACTATTTTTCATATACCCTAGTTGGAATTTTAACTGCCTCTACAATGTTGAGCATACTTCGGGTTTCTAACAAAGGTTCATCATCATCACTGCGTTGATGATGTCAATGATGGTTTCAGCCACCCCTTCAACCTTGGTGGCCTTCACGATCATTATTGTCTCATTGATCAACTTCATCACAATTATTTCAATGACGGCTTCTATGAGAATTGTCAAATGAAGAGGAATGTTTGGAATTGGATGAGGAGGATGTAAAGGAAGGTGGACTGCCACCGCAATGTCTACCATCACTCTTTTGCTTATTACAATCACCACCCTTAGATCCCTTACTATTGTGATGCTTGCTTGAGTTCCTACCTTGACTTTCACTTTTTTCCTAAACCTAGTTTATGAATAGTGGATCACAAGTTCAAGTTCACATCCTCATCACTAGTATCAGGGGGTGGAGAATCTTCATGTTGAGAACCTTCAAGAGAAGGATCCTTATTGTCATCTTGATTTAGTAGGAACAAGGGATTGGTGTAATGTTTTCCCTTTGTAGCTTCATGGAGTTTCTCTTGATGTTAATCTCATTTGCATTGTGCTTCAATGGAATATTAGTTTCAAGTGTCATATCCATCCACAATGTATTCTTCATGAAGATTTACTATGCCCAACTTCTTAAGGATTTTGAACAGCATCTTGGGCATAGATCTATCAGGGGACAAGATAACATTGCCCTCCATATCATGCCATCACAACTATTCATCCTAATGTAGGATGAAGGTGAAGTTTGACACAAACTCATCTAGATAAGTGTATACCACCTTGCATTTTTGTGGGACTGGTGGTTTGGTATCTTCGTGCTTACGAGAAAAAGAAGATATTTTGTAAAACAAAATAAAATTATCAGTGTGCTTTTATAATTTTATGTATGTGGGGATAATACTGACCTTTAGGTTTGTACAATGATATTAATGGTATTCACTTAGACCTAAATAGTGCATGTTCCACAAACAAAGTCCCTGGCAATAGTGCCAATGATGAGCATTGAGGTATTCCTACATCCAACCATACAAATCACAAAGCATTCACACATGATCCAATCAAATTTCATGGACTTTATCATTTGCAATGCACTAGTCCTTTAGGAAGTGAGTTTTGCCTTAAGGTTAATCATTATCTTCCAAATTACACTTGTGACATACATTGGTATGATTAGGTGTAATTGAGACATCCAATTTTTATCATTTTGTGTTTTATAGTTTGGTGTTCAAAATGTAGATAAAATAAATTGGATTAACTAATTAAATAGAATTTAACTATTTCTAACATAAACATCTAATCCCACTTTCCATACACATCCTAAACCCACGTATCCACTAAACCCACGTATCCACTACTAGGCAACCAAGCATTACACTACTAGGCGTACCAAGCAATAATGCTGTTGGGATTACCAAGTAAATATGTGTTACACTCGAAGTGGTCATACTTATGTGTGTAATCTATCTAGCTTACTTGGTTCATTAATGTAATAACTAGAAAATATTTAATAACTAATTAAAAATATTTAATAAATAATTAAAAACATTAAATGCATAAATGAAATAGCTAAACTATCCAAAGTGCTACAAGGTTTATTAGAACGCTTGTCTTTATTGCCACACACACTATTGTGCTCAAGTACAATAATGCTCGAATAAAGATCCATACACTCAATGACTCCTGTTGTGGGCACTCAAGGGAAAAATTCTAACTTTCAAATGGAAAAACTGCAAGAGCTTTGTTGTAACTACAATCTCTTCTTGCCATAAATGTGGCTACAGGTGTGTATTTATAGTAGAAAATCAAGACTACATTAATGGGGCCTCATCGATGCATGGTAAGATGCATCAACTAGGCCTTGTTGACATAGCCAACTGAATGCGACTCATCACCTATCATAAGACAAAATATGAGGATTAGAAAACTTCATAAGGATGCATCCTAAACAACTCCATAATCCATTTAAACTCAACACGAGGGGGATCAATATTAGATAGTTTAATTAATTCATTAGAAGATGAGGAAATTTGTCCAAAATAATGTTTCAAGCATTGACCATTAACACAAAAATTCTCAAAAGTACCAACTCTGCAAATATTAATTGCATCATAACCTAAGACCTTAGTAACCTAAAATGGTCCCTCCCATTTTGAGACTAATTTCTCAGCAAGATTCTCAATCCTCATATTGAACAATAATACTAATCCCCTTTCACAAACAAGTTCCTCATAGTACTCTTATCATGCCACAATTTCATTTGTTTTTTACACAACCATTGCCTATATATACCATGCATCTATTCCTCATCTACTTGATTTAATTTAAATAAATGAGTATATAAACATGTATTCAAATTCATCTCTAACTAACATTACATTCTAAAATATTTATTTTGAATGAAAGAAGAAACAAGATAATGTTTTCCAAATACCATTTCATACGGTGTGATGAGTGGCGAGGTACCCCTACACTTAACCATATGAATACAAGTGTAGCACACGCGATCCCATCGAACTCCGTAGCCTAAGTGCCTAAATGCCTCATGGAACACTTAAGGTTAACCATTCGCTGTCTTCCTAGACTTACTTGTAGTTGTCACGGTGTATGGTTAAGTAAGTTTGAGGTATATGATTTTTATATCTTTTTATCTTTTATCTCCTATGCTATTGAGGTGAAGGGTTAAAGAAACTAATTTCTAACTTTAACTAACTAACTAAGTCTAAATTAACCTAGCATCAGCATCCGTTCTCACTTACCGTACACACCCTAAACCAATGCAACCGTGGCTACCAAACGCTAATTGTTGCTGGGATCACCACGCGTAACGCACATGCTCGAAGTGGTCGTATTGAGGCACTTAACTAGGAGAGAAGGGTTGAGAAGGAAAGTGATAAATAACACATAATAAATAACAATAAAGAAAATCCTAATTAGCCTATTCCATGCACTACAAGGTTTATCCAAGAAGCTCGTCTTTATTTCCGTACACAAACTTGTGTTCAGGTACAATGTCTGCTCGAATAAAGACCCGTTCACTTTAGGACTCCTACTGTGAACACATGGAAAATATTCTATCTCTGGAGTGATCAATCTACCAGAGTTTCCCTACTGTTTAGCCTAGGATGAGGAATAAGGGAGAGTCGCCTCTTATTAATAGATTTTGTGGTGCACCGTGATATCACATATGCGATATCGCGGGGGACGACACAATATCGCGTACGTGATATCGCGGCCCATGCGATATCGCGTACGTGATATCGCAGCCCATGCGATATCGCGTCCCATCAAGGTGTAAAGGCAAGAGAAGACTTGTATGATATATGAATGATCCATAAGGCATTAGGTAAATGATATGACCAATTTGTTCTTTTTTTCTACCATTTTTTGCAAAATATATTTAATTTCTTTATTGTTACTTTTAACTAGCCCATTGAACAGCGGAAGATAGGTGATGAGTGGCGAGGTACCCCTACACTCAACCATACGAAACGAGCGTAGCACGCGCGATCCGGTCGAACTCTACAGACTAAATGCCTAAACGTCACAAGGAACACTTGGGGTTAATCGTTCGTTGTCTTCTCAGACTTACTTGTTTTTGTCACAGTGTATGGTTAAGTAAGTCCGAGGTATATGATTTTTTTGGTATTTTACAATGTATCTCCTATGCTAAACGGTGAAGGGTTGAGAAACTAAAACTAACTCTAACTACAGCACTAAGTCCTAGTATCAGCATCCGTTCCCACTT
>MNCI01034267.1:255920-282093 GCA_015680685.1 Gnetum montanum | reverse complement strand
TCCACCAATCCTAAGGGAATGGTGATGGACTAGTCTGCCAGCTCCAATTGGATGTTGCTCTTCTTAAGTTGGGGCAGGTTCCAGGCGTGATACATCTTCTACGAAATTAAGTTGACTCCGGAACCTGAGTCAAGAAGAGCCTGATCTGGTGCATTTCCAGCAATCTACAAATAAATAAAGGGACTCCCAGGGTTAGTTAGTTTCCTGGGGAGGTGGCCTACCTTGATCCAGTCAGTTACGGTATGTGTTAACATAACCGTATGCGTTCCGCTCTTTTGGACTGAAGGGTTCTACGAAGCGTTAGTGGTTAGAGGACTATACATGTACCCATCCACTTGTTGTTACGAGAGTTTTTCTGGGCTCCTAGTTATGAAAAAGGGTCTCTTCTTTGTACAGTTGTCGTCAGAACTAACGCCCGGTTGGATATTTACATGCTGAATATTTACAGCTCTCGTGGTGTTATGTTGCTGTGGTTGGGTAGGTAGTTCCCCTTGCATTGTTGGAACCGGTTGTATGGGAACTATGGGTGGAAGAGGTGCGAGTGGAGTTAGAGGATGGACTAGATGTGAGATGTCTCCCGGAGGAGAAGGAGTCCTTCTGAAGTACTCCAGAGCTTGGTAGTGACGTTGGGTGGTAGTGTGACCCATAGAGTCACCTAGAGAAACTGGCTGCTACACATAATAATCGTAAGGATCAAGCTGTCGGTAAGGATATTGATGTGTTGGCGGTGGCATCCCCCATGACTGTGGGTATTGCCACTATTGATGTTGTCCAATGGGCTGTGGAGGCGTTCCACTTGGATAATATGTTAAGGGTTGGTGGAACTGCCTTGGGTTACCTTGTGGATAAGGTAACCTTCAGGGTGTTTGCCGTTGATTAAGTCTTGGATTTAATGCATACACCCCAGACTCTTGCAGATGTGAGATAATTGGGAAATATCCCTTAGGATGGTCATAGTAGCAAACCTCACATCCACTATCATTGTCTGAATCAGAATTTACAGCCTCATTGGAGATAGGAATTTTCCCCTTACCCTTGTTATGTGCAGGGCTTAAGTTTCTCCGCTTGGTTTTGCCTTTGTCACTACCTTTTTCTACCTTAGACTCTTCTACAATTTTTAAGACTGTTTTTCTTCTTGAGTCTAAGGAATCCCACATTTGGTCTACCTTAGTCGATACCTCGGTTGTTAACTTTTGGATCGGTAAGGTTTTCCGATTCACCAACTCTTCGAGTGGTGACTCATCCTCCTAATCACAGAATTTCACTCCCTTCTTGCGAAGGGAGGGATCGCGGTTGTATTCTTCTACACTTTCTCTCTTCCGTAGCTCACCCTCTTCCTGCGCTACTTGTTCCAACAAACTTTCAACTTCATGGGTTCTTAGTTGGAAAAGTCTCCCTTGGGCATAAGTCCCAAGAGTTCTTCTCATTTCATTCCATCGCCCATCCACGATGTGACGAAGTTGATCCCGTTTAGCATACCCATGGCCCGGGCAACGATGTAGCAATGTATAGTAATGGGTCATGGCAGCATCCAAGGGTTCATAAGTACTTTGTTTCTAGCCTTGGATCTGCTTACGCAAGTTGGACACTCTGGAGTACATCTGATATTTGTTGTTGAACAATTCAAGCATCGTACTCCACCTCTTGATGGTTTCTGGTTCTAAGGACCGGTACCAGCTCTCTACTTGTTTAGTGAGTGTCCTTGGGAATAACTTAAGCTTCTGCTACTCATTATCTATATTTTGCAAGGCATAGGCATCGTGGAATGCCTGTAAATGATGTTGAGGATCAGCATTGTATCCCCCTTCAAAACATGGGATATTATTTATGTCCAAACGCTTGATCCTACTGTCCTTTAAGTGCCTTGTGGGGATCCTAACTACCTCTGTAATATCTAGCATGCTTCAGGTTGCGAGTAGGGGTTCATCATGATCATCTCTGTCATGAAATCTATGATGTCTTCGTGGTGGTTCCCTACTCTCCTTACGTCCTTGCCCTTGTCCTAACTCCTCTCAACCTTCCTATTGAGGTCTTTCATCTTCCTTTTTACTTTACCCTCTCCGTTGTGCTCACGATGGCTGCACCCAGATGTGGAAGGAAATTGTGAATGGTGAGATGAAGGAGAAGAGGAAGGGGATCCATCACCATGATGATGTTTCTTACTTTCTCTTCAGCTGCTTTGGCCCCAATCGTTGTAACGATCTAAGTGTCCATCCTTAGTGTGAGTGGGTGTTCCTGCCATGAACAGTTGGTGCTCACGGGGATTAGAGCCTGTAGCATGTACAGTTGATCAAAGGCCCTGATGCCTTACCTCTTCACCATTGTGAGGAGGAGGAACATCATTTTCTAAGAAACCCATTGTGAGGGGTTCCTTGTCTCCTATTTCGCTAAGGACATGGGGGACCTTGCCCTTCAACAATGAATGTTGGCTCTCCTACCTTTCATCCCGAATACGTTGGGCATTTGTGGGATAATAATCCCTTGTGTCAAAGTTATCCAGAATGAATTCTACAAATAGTTCTTACATGCCAATCTGTGCTAAGGCACGGAAAAGCATGTTAGGGACTGATTGATCCAGGGGTAACACAATGTTACCTTGCGAATCTCTCCACCGCAGTTGCTCGTCTTGATGGAGAATAAACTAAAGTCCAGAACATACTCATCGGGATGAGTATATGTCACTTTATATTTTTTAGGACATGGCTGGTCTAGGTTATGCGTATGATGCTGACTGTCTTCTATATTATCCTTAGGTGAGTTAATTTTTTGAGAAGAGGTCATTCTTATGGTGTGCTATTCACCATTTATTTGTGTTCTTAATTAACTAATTAACCCGAAGGTTCGTTAAGGCTCCCAACGATGTGAAAGATTCCTAATGTTCTATTGGCGTAAAAACACTTAGTCCCCAGCAACGGCGCCAATGATGAGTGGCGAGGTACCCCTACACTCAACCATACGAAACGAGCGTAGCATGTGCGATCTGGTCGAACTCCACAGACTAAATGCCTAAACGCCACAAGGAACACTTGGGGTTAATCGTTCGTTGTCTTCCCAGACTTACTTGTTGTTGTCAGGGTGTATGGTTAATTCCGAGGTATATGATTTTTTTGGTATTTTACAATTTATCTCCTATGCTAAACAGTGAAGGGTTGAGAAACTAAAACTAACTCTAACTACAGCACTAAGTCCTAGCATCAGCATCCGTTCCCACTTGCCGTACACGCCTTGAACTATGCAACTGTGGCTACCAAATGCTAATCGTTACTGGGATTACCACACGTAACGCACGTGCTCGAAGTGGTCGTACTGAGGCACTTAAATAACCTAAGTGTGACAAGCAGCTGATTCCTTGACTAGCCGTACACATCCGTAGATGCTCGTAATCAAGTTGTACTTGTCCCACGTTCTAGGAGAAAAGGGTGAGAGAATCTACTCGCGATGAGTAGCCGATTCCTTGGCTAGCCGTACACGTTCGTCAACACTCGTAACCAAGTTGTACTCATGTCGCGTTACTAGGAAAGCAGTAAATAAGATTAAGTAAACCTATCCATGCACTGCAAGGTTTATCTGCAAAGCTCGTCTTTATTGCCGTACACAACTTGCGTTCAAGTACAAAGCTGCTCGAATAAAGAACCGTTCACTTGGGGGACTCCTAATGCGGGCACATGGAAAATATTCTATCTCTGGGTGATCAATCCTCTAGAGCTTCGCTACTTTACGCCTAGGATGTGAAATGAGGGAAGTGCCACCTCTTATTTATAGATTTGGCGACGGACCGCGATATCGCATACGCGATATCGCAGGAAACAACTCAATATCGCGTATGCGATATCGTGGCCTATGCAATTCGCGTCTCATCATACCCCCATGACTGAATGAAAACTCGTCCTTGAGTTCCTTACAATAATATCAGGTAGGTATGGGATTATTGAGGGAAATGGAACTAATGGAATGACATGTGAACGGTTCATTATTACAAGACTTGACAAGACTGGTGTTCATGACTACAAGGGTGAACACCTTATTACAATAACATCAGGCCATATTTGGCAGTTGAGAGAAAAGAGGAGAGAGAAGAGAAGAGAAGAGGAGAGAAGAGTCTTACTACTGCCAACGCCTAGATTACGCCTTCCATCATCCATCCGTAAGCGCATCATCAATCTTGCTCCTTGCATAGCTGCTTCAACGCTGCTCCATTCCAAGTGTTTGCTCCAGATCCATTCTGTTGTTGTATGTGATATCACAACAGATATGGATCTTAAATATTACCAAATAATTAGCAATATCAACATACCATAGACCTTGACCTTTAGGAATAAAAATCCTAACCCAACATGCAAATAGCTATTCATCAAGAAAAGAATCATTAAACGGATAAGAAGTTTCTAATCCTTTCATATCCTCTAATCTAGACAAATGATCAGCTACCAAATTTTTAGATCCTCTCTTGTATTTAGTTAATAAATCAAATTCTTGCAACAATAGATACCAATGACTTAGACATTGACTCTCGGTATTCTTATTATCGTAGCATGATTAGTATAAACAATTATCCTAAAACCTATCAAATAATGACAAGATTTATCTAGATTATACTACACCAAGCATTTCCTTCTCTATTGTTGTATATTTGACCTACATTGGTTTAAGGTTTTGGAAATATAGTAAATAATATACACAATATTGTCCTTTCACAGACCCAAAGCTACTCCTATGGAAAAATTAGAGGCATTATTCATTAACTCAAAATAAAGTTTCTAATAAGGTTATTACAAGATGGATGCTAAAGTAAGTTTTAATTTCAAAAAATCAAACACTTGTTGGCACTTAGTAGTCTAATTAAACATCACCTCCTTTTATAGAAATTTCACTAAGGGCTATATAATCAATAAAAAATGCTTAATGAAATGTCTATAGAAACTAGAATGACCAAGAAATGCACAAATACCTTTTATATTTGTTGGAGGATAAAGATGTGAAATTACTCTTATCTTTTCAAGATCAACAAAAAATCCCCATCTTACTCATAATATGTCCAAGTACTACACTAGAAGGAATCATAAACTAACATTTTTTCCAAAAGAGTCATAGGCCTATATCAATGCATTTGCATAATCCTAATTCAAGATGATGCAAAGCATCAACATATGAATCACCATAAACTGAAAATCATCCATAAACACCTCCAAAAAAGAATCAATCATGTTACAAAATAATAAAGCCATAGCCCTCTGAAACATAGCCAAAGCAATATATAGACCAAAGAGCATACATCTAAAAGTAAATGTTCCCCAAGGTGTAGTGAAGGTGGTTTTATGTTGATCTTTAGGGGCAATGAATATCTAATTATAATCATTAAAACCATCAAGAAACTAATAAAATTCATGCCCTCAAAATTTGTCAAGTACATGATCCAAATAAGAAAGTGGAAAATGATCTTTACTTGTCTATTTATTAATTTCTCTAAAATTAATATGCATACACTACTTACTTGACTTCTTAGGTATCATAGCAATAGGGCTGACCCATTTGAAATCTAAAATCATGTAGATAATACTAGTCTGAAATAATTTCATCAATTCATGTTTAACTCTTTGCTTCAAGGCAGTGTTCAACCTTTTGCATTATTATTGTCTAGGTATAGCCTATGCTTCTAAGTAAATATGATGTTGCAAAATGGAGGGAGAAATACCTTTCTTCCAATCCAATGGTAACCAAGAAAAAGCATTAATCCAATTAATTAGTATTTGAACTAAACGATGCTCTTGATTAGTGATCAGACCTAAATAGATAATCAATGGTTTAGTCTTCTCAACAAAAGCCTATTTAAAATTAGAAGGAAGTTCCTTAAGATCAAAATTCAATTCTTTATTATTTATTTGAGAAGAACATACATCCATTTGAGATATTTTCTTACCATCCAAAGCATCTTCCACTTGTATGCATAAGAGCTCTTTCTTCAGGTCCATATTCATGCCTTTGTATTCTTCCCATGTAAGGACTTGATATGCCTCATCACAATCACAAAGTTTCGAAGAGACCATATTGGATACAATAGCATTCACCATATTCAACTTATCAAACTTAAATTAACTATCCAAATTATACAAATTCACCAAAAACATTCATGCTAGTAAACATCAAAGTCATCAATCCTATTTTCATACCAATAGCCACATCCATGGTGACAAGCATAGGCCTTCCTAAAATGAGAGGATGAACATTGTTAAGAGAAGATGTATAATAATCCAAAATAATAAAATCAACAAGGTGCAATGCTTTATCCAATTGAACTAAGATATCTTCCACAAAAACTTTTGAATAAATAGTAGAACCATTAGCCAAGGATGTAGTAATATTAGTAGGTTTGATATGATCATAACCTAAAGATTGATAAATCTGATAAAGCATAATAATCATGCTAGCCCCCAAATCAACTAAAGGATGGTGATAGGATGGCTTCTAGAATCCTTTGCTTTTTGAAGCATCCTAATCTTTAAAATGTTGGTAATATTTTCAACAAGGCTAACATGCTTAGGTATTCTTATCTTTTTCTTCAAAGAGCAAAGTTCCTTCAAATACTTGCTATATTATGGGATATCTTCAATAACTCTCAGTGGTAAAAGATGAAATGTAACATCCTTAAATAAGTTTTCAAGCTGTTTATCTATAACCCCCTTGAATTCAAGTCTATGTGAAAATGGAGCTTGAGGGAAACAAGGTGCATTAGAATCATCTAAATCAATCTTTGGCTCAAGTTCTTCTTCCATAGAAAGATCCCTAGCAAGAAAAATTTTAGTCTCATCATGCAACTCCCTTTTCTCCTTAGACTTGCTAAAAGAAGGTTGGGGATCAACAACTTTACCACTTCTTGTAATGATGTTACATTAATCCATTTCTTGAGAGGACATTATATGCAAATCTTATCTATTATGATGCTTGGGATTTTTCTCAATTCGTGCTAGTAATGAATATTTCAACTATAGGACTTGCATAAGTTTAATGATATGATTATTTTGTTGTTGCAATGTTTGTTGAAGATTCTTATTTTATTATAACACGTGTTGCTAAAATTCTTGATTTTGATTTGGCCTCCAAGTTCTACTAAAATTATTATAATTACTTTAATAATTAGAATGATTCTAATAATTTTGATTGGGATTTTGCTTCTAACCCCTACCTTGAGATGTAGAACTTTGAAATTGTCCACTTTCTTAAGATACCACATTGTCCTGCTTCTTAATAAAGGGAAAAATTGAGCAATCATGGGTAGTATGATCACTCTCCTCACAAATAATAGAAACATTAAAAAAATCCATACCTTTAGCATATGGATGGTTCTTACCAAAGATGCTTGTTGTTGTTCCAAAGATAATTGCACTTGCATATTAGAGTTAGAAGGCAAAGATAAATATGCTAATTTATTATTTACCTTCTCAATTTGTTTTTCCAAGCCTATCATATCCATGTGTTCCACCAAACTGGCCTTCATATTTACAAGCCAACTCTTACTTTGATTAATGATTTAATCAAGGGCCTCAAAAGTAGCATCCAAAGTTATTTTTATGATAGTATCATCACATGCAAAATCTATACTTGGTAAGTGAAAAGAAACTAATAATTTACATTCCATAAAAACATGATCAGGATTTTTTAAGCCTTAATATCTTTAACTCTCTTCCAATCTTGTTCATAAGTTTCATTGTCTTTTTGTTTAAAGCCTAAGAGCTATTTTTTATAAAAAGATGAATCTTAGCAAAGGACAAAAATCTATTCAAAAATTCATCTTTAAACCCATGCCAAGACCGTATAGAATATGGCTTAAGGGATCCACACCATAATAACGCACAATCTCTAAAAGTGTGCAGAAATACGTTCATTTTAGTAGCAATTGATGTAGCGCAGTTGTATATGTTGGAGGAGTAGAACAAGGAGTTACAGAATAAGGTGGCTTCAATGATCGATGATCTGAACAAGGCTATATCAGCAAATAAATTTGCATATGAAAGCATTGCTTCAATTAGGAGAAATCTTTATACTAAGATTAAGACCAAGGAGAGGATGCAAAGGAAAAGGAACGATATTTTTAAAGATTTGGAAGCATAAAAGAACCCCCATCAACTCTATCAATAAGCAAGAGCAACAAATAATGTGTAAGTTGTTGAGTACGTTGGTTAGCTTTTAAATTTTAATTTGTAACAATATACTTATTTCAAATCCTTCTCAAATCATGGATCATGTTCTACTTAAACAAGTAACCATCATTAAATCAAAACCAATGGTCTCAATCTCT
This sequence comes from Gnetum montanum, assembly GCA_015680685.1. NCBI lineage: Eukaryota > Viridiplantae > Streptophyta > Gnetopsida > Gnetales > Gnetaceae > Gnetum > Gnetum montanum. The sequence goes on along the minus strand of MNCI01034267.1, from coordinate 273,800 downwards.
TCCTCTCCTAAAACATCCTCGTCTACTCCTTCTCAATCTTCCATGATTATTAAGAAAATGTCTTACCTCCCTTCTTCTCAAATGACAAAGGAATTAAACATTGATGATGATGCTAAATAGGGTGAATTTGACACTGTATTAAATTTTAAGCTTTCAAAATAATAAATGATCTCCAGCAAGTTTTATTCAAGTGATAGTTAATGAAGCTCTCTAGCTTTTAACGGTTCTCTATCTCTACTATGTTATGTTTACATTTACTTGAGTCATTTGCATCTGTACAAGAATTTCCACTATAATCTTTATCTCAATACAACTTTCTTTTATTCAATTTCAGAAATTGTTTTTACATTGGAAATCTAACCAAGAAAAAAGGATATATAGAGAACCACAACCATTAATGAAATATGTCAAATATTATTTATAAATAGTTTCACTAGCTTGAATAAATATATCTATATCTATTATTATTATTATTACAGTTGCCAAGATATACAGTTGCCAGGATATAAAATGGAAACAAAAGAGGGACCCTTGAATGGCAATGTTAAATCTTCTCCATAATCGTTATATCTCAATAATATTTCTTCAAGTATAAATATTAAGGGGAACCAAGTTAAAACTTTATAGATCCTTAAGTTCAATTTAACATATAATTGGATGAAAACTTTAACCACATAAAAGTTAATATATGGTAAAGCTAAGATATTATTAAAAAGGTATCTCCACGTTAAGTTTGGGAACATTGTTAAGGATTAGAGTTAATATCAACCTCAACATGTACTAAACCTATCTAGATATATAATTGTAATGGTTTATATAAAGGAGACTAATCACTTATTACGAGATTAGTTAAGTAATATGACTATTTACTAAAGACGTGTACCTTATTTGGTTGTGCCTTAAAGGGAAGACATCAATATGTTTTTTATCATATGACACATACACATACTTTATAGTGTGACACATAGACCATAACCATCAAACCTGTGGTTATTATTGTTCATTCTAGTATTTACTTCTTAGTTATACTTGCATATACAAAGATCCCTATCTCAATATCATAGCTTTTACACTTTATTTCATTACCCTAACAAGTCAAACTAACTGTCATGCTCTTAGTTCACAATTCGATAATGTCTTAACATCTATATGTTACCTTTTGATCCATTATGATCATATAATTATGTACATACTTATACAATTTTTTGTTGTTTAATATGTGCACTACATCAATCAATCTACCATAACCGCCATCTTCATAAACTTCATTTATCATTATTTACATATTCATGCTACTTGTCAACATTCTATCAATTGGACTTGGTTATCCTCTTCCTGAAGACCTCAAATTCCTAACAAAAATTAGCCTATTAGCTTTAAATTTAAATATTTATTTAGTTATGATTTTGGAAGTAAATGGGGATTTTCTTTAGGATTGATAACTCTACCTTCTTATTGATGAGTCATCGTTGGTTGGCTGCATCAATGAGGCCTCGCCGATGAGGCCCCATTGATGCATCTTGCCCTACATCAACAAGGCCCCAGTGACATAATGTCTGTCCATCGCCTATAAATACATGCCTACCAATTGCATTTACAGCAATCTAGATTTTAGTAGCAGTGAGGCTCTTGCATTTTTTCCATTCGAAAGTTAGAATTTTTCCCCCAAGTGCCCACAGCAAGAGTTGTTGAGTGTATAGATCTTTATTTGATCATTGTTGTACTTGAGCAAGACAGTGTGTGCAGCAATAAAGATAAGCATTTTGATAAACCTTGCAGCACTTTGGATAGATTAGATATTTTATTTATGCATTTACTATTTCCAATTATTTATTAAATGTTTTCAATTAATTATCAATTATTCTAGTTACTATGTTAGATAAGCAATTAAGATAGATAGATTACACACATAAGTACGACTACTTCGAGCATAACATGCATTTGCTTGGTAATCTCAGCAATGTTATCACTTGGTACGCCTAGTAGTGTAGCGTTTGGTCATCCAGCAATGGATACATGGGTTCAGGACATGTATAGAAAGTGGGAACGAATACTTATGTCAGGATTAATTAAACATTAGTAAATTAGTTAATTTAGATTAGTTAATCAAATTAATTTTATCTACATTTAAGCACAAATTTATAAAACACAAAATGATAAAAATCATATGCCTCAGTTACACTTAACCATACCAATGAATGTCACAACTGTAATTGGGAAGACAACGATTAACCTTAAGGATAGATTCACTTTCTAAAGGGCTAGTGCACTAGAAATGTTAAAGTCTGCAGAATTTGACCAGATCGCACGTGAATGCTTTGTGATTCGTATGGTTAGGCATAGGGGTACCTTGCCGTTCTTCATTGGTGTTATTGTCGAGGACTTTTTTTGTAGAATGTGCACTATTTAGGTCTAAGTGAATACCATTATATCATTGAATGAACCTGAAGGTAAATATCATTCCCACTATACATAGAATTATAAAAACACATTGACAATTTCATTTTTTTTTTTTTTTTTTGCAAAATATCTTCTTCTTCTTCTCATAAGCCCAAAGATACTAAACCACCAGTCCCACAAAAACGTAAGGTGGTATACACTCATCCAAATGAGTTTGTGCTAAATTTCACCTTCATCCTACATCAGGATTAATAGATGCAATGGCATGATATGAAGGGTAATGTCGTCTTACCCCCCAATAGATCTGTACCTGGAATGTTGTTTAAAACCCTTAAGAAGTTGGGCATAGTAGATCTTCACGAGGAGTACATTATGGATGGATATAACACTCAGAATTGTTCTTCCACTGAAACACAACATAAAAGAGATAAACATCAGGAGAAACTCCATGAAGCTATAAAGAGGAAACATTACAATAACCCCTTATTCCTACTAGATCAAGAGGACAATGAGGATCCTCCCTTGGAAGGTTCTCAACATGAAGATTCTCCACTCTTGCTACTAATGTCAAGGGTTTGAACCTAACCCTATGATCAACTATTCATAAAATAGGGTTAGGAAAGAGTGATATCCAAGGTAGGGACTTGGGTAAACATTGCAGTAATAAGGGATCTAAAGATGGTGATCATAATAAGCATAAGAGTGGTGGTGAACACCATAGTGGTAATGGCAATCCACCTTCCTCTTCATCTTCTTCATCCAATTTCAAATATTCCTCTTCATCTAATGGTTCTCATGGGAGTCACCATCGAAACAACCATGATGAAGGTGATCAACGAAATAACAATGACTGTGAAGGCCATCAAAATCGAAGGGGTGGCCAAAACCATCATCAACTTAGTGATGATAATAAACCTTTATTAGTGACTTGAAGTATGCTCAACATTGTAGAGGCAGTGAAAATCCCAACCAAGCATATGAAGGATAGTCAAATCAAGCACCTAGACATGAACACGATCCCAAGATTTGAGGGGGGATACAATTCTAATTCACAAACACATCTACAAGCTTTTTATGATGCATGTGCCTTACAAAACATAGAGAATGAGTGGCAAAAACTCAAGCATTTCCCAAATACACTCATTAAGGAAGCTGAAAGTTGGTATTGGTCTTTAGACCTAGAATCTATCCACAAATGGAATACCATATTAGAACTATTCAATGACAAATACCAGACGTACTCAAGAGTGTCTAATCTAAGAAGGTAAATCCAAGGCTAGAAACAAGGAGCACATGAACCCTTGGATGCCACCATGGGCCAATACTATTCACTCCTACATCGATGCCTTGGCCATGATTATTCTCAAAGCAAACAACTTTTCCACATCATAGATGGGCTCAGAGTAGAAACAAGAAGAGCCCTTGGGGTGTATGCCTAAGGAAGGTTGTCCAAAATGAGAACTCATCAAATCCAAAGGTCAATTGAGTAGGTAGCAAAAGAAGAAGGTGAGCTACGAAAGAGGAAAAGTGATGAAAAATATAATAGGGATCCTTCCATTAGAAAAAGGGAGGTATGATTTTGTGACAAGGAGGAGTCACCACTTGATGAAGTGGTGAATAGAAAGACCATGCCCATCCAAAAATGTGTTTCTAATATTTTGGACAAGGTTGAAAAGTTATGCAACTCTTTGGATGAAAATTTTTAAACCACATTAAAGATTGCCAAAGAATCCAAAGAGCAAAATAGTGATTGTAATCATAGACAGCAAAAAGAAGCTAAACGTGCCTACCAAAGAGGTAAGGGCAAAGCTGTTGTAGTAGAGGAAGTTGTGGAGTCTGACTCTAATGATGAAACTAAATGTGACATTTGTCAATATGAACATCCAAAGGGATGTTACCCTATGATGTCACACTTACAAGAGTCTAGAGTGTATGCATTGAATCCTCGCCTAGCACGTAGGTAAGCTCCAAGATGATTTCCTTACCCTTAAGGCAATCCAAGCTAGTTCCACCAACAAAAACAAGCTTACTACCCAAGTGGAGCTCCTCCACAACCATATGAACAATACCAATAGTGGTATCAACCACCATTGTGGGGAATGCCACTGCCAAGGTAGCGGTACCCTTTTAGGCAACTAGATCTATACAAGTACTATGTTCAACAACTTGTCTCCCCTAGAAGTTCTACGAGTCATGTATCATTCCAGCATCACTATTACCCTCTAGAGTACCATCGAACACATTCACTGTCTACTTGAGGGGAAAACTCATATCTGTATCCTTATCATTCTCCACATCCCTCTACACCTACACCTCCACCTTCAACTCAGTTACCTCTTGCTCCATCCATGAAAGGTGTGATTCCTCCATAGCCACAACAATGAAATGCTACAAGGGCTATGCATTCACAATTGATTTTTCAACCAAGTGGTTTGGATAATCAATCAAGAAAATGACCTTTCTTCTAGCCTAACAGTCCTCTCCAGCCCTTACAACCTACTCTAACTGATCACCCTGCATCTCCAGCACCCTCATCCTTTGCATCAAATACCTTCGAGTGCCCTTCAAACCAAGTGCCGCCTAGGATTAGCATTGTAATGTTAAACCATGTTGTCTCTAATTAGATTAAGGCTGGCAACCTTCCTATAAAAAGATCCGATCTAGGAAGTCCACTCATCTATCTATAGATTGTTGGAGAAGAGCCATGCAAATCTCTTCTTGACTCTGGTTCGGGAGTTAACCTCATCTCCCATGATATGTATAAGGCTTGGAACCTACCACCTCTTAAGGAGAGCAACATCTATTTAGAATTAGTAGATTAGTCAATTACTATCCCTTTGGAATTAGTAGAGGACATTGTGACAACAATTTATGGGTGGTCCTACCCTACTAATTTTCTGGCAATCAAGATGAACAATTGCAAAAGTGACTTCCCCATCATTATGGAAAGGACTTGGTTAAGCACGGTCGATGCATGAATGGGTATAAGGGACCTATCTCTTAAAATATCTAAGGAAAATAAGCTAGGAAAGATTAAGAAGAAGTGTATTCCATGCATCGTGTATAGTAACAATGGGTGCAATTACGTGCAAAAGATTTGGTCCATCAAAAGCACATACATTAAGACATGCAATCAGTGTGCACAAGAAATTAACATTCAAAGATGTCTGTACGTAGCAATGACAAAGTAGGAGGGCACCCAATGGTTGATAGCTAATTCAAATAGTAGCACAATATACATGGAGCCAACTAAGAGCTTAACATATGCATATGTTGAAGGCATGGACAAAATTAAACAAGTTCATTTCCAACTCTCTAATGAAGATGATGATACTTTTTTAGAAGAGTTTGAGATCCTTGATCACTTCAAGATGAAAAACTTTACCAACCGCTATGAAGTATGCATTTTTAAAGAATGGTAAACTAGTCATCATCAATGCCAAACTTGCTCCTAAACAAAATGAAAAGTTGTTGAAGGTGGTAAATAAATGGTCAATAGCCTTTTCTTAATCATATACAAAGCTAATAGGAATTGATCCAAGTATATGCCATCATTGCCTCTACACTGACCCAACCATGCAACCTAGAAAGCAGTTGCAATGGTGGTTGAATCTCAAATTAAAGAAAATCGTCAAGGAGGAGATAGAGTAACTCCTCAAGGTATGGTTCATCTATCCAATCATGGATAGTGAGTGGGTTAGACCACTCGTAGTAGTACCAAAGAAGGATGGCAAATGGTGGGTTTGCATCAATTTTAGGCTGTTCAATATGGCAACATTTAAGGATTATTTTCCTTTGTTGTTTGTAGATCAAGTGTTAGATACCATATCCAAGCATTATTATTATAGTTTCTTGGATGGTTATAGTGGCTATAACCAAANAGGGATTGAGGTAGACCCAAAAAAGATAAGGGTCATCCAAGAAATAACACGCCAACCAGAGACCATTAAAGATGTCCAATCATTCCTTGGACACACTAGTTACTACTGATGATTTATTGGGAATTTCTCTAAGATTGCAAAGCCATTGGTAGAACTTACAAAAAAGGATGCACCTTTCATTTAAACCAAGGAATGTGAACATGCATTCTAACAATTAAAGGAGAAACGCGTAGAAACACTAATCCTATGAGCACTAGATTGGTCCAAACCATTCTATATTATGATAGATGCATCTAACTATGCTTTGGAAATAGTGCTCACGCATATGGATGATAAGAAACATCCATATTATATCCACTGCATGACTAGAAACATTGTGGAGGCACAATTGAATTACACCACCATGGAGAAAGAATTAATGGTAGTGGTTTACATGCTACAAAATTTTAGACATTATGTGCTAGGTTACAAAGTGTTTGTACATATAGATCACAATGCAATTCGCTTCCTTATGAATAAGCCAACGGTGAGCCCTCGTGTTATACGATGGCTCGTGATCTTGCAGGAATTCGATCTCACTATGGTAGATCAAAAAGGGATAGAGAATGTGGTCACTAACCATCTTTCTTGCTTAAGATGGAATAACAAAGAGGAGGAGAGCCTACTCTCTGATCAATTTCTAGATGAACTCCTCTTTACTAGAGTAATAAATGGACAAATGCCTAAAAAATCAATATGGTTTAATGGCATCCTCACATATCTTCTCACTCAAGAGATGCCATAGGACTTGGATTTTAGGAGAAAGAAACAATTTCTTCATCGGGTCAAATACTTCATAAAAATCAATAGACATCTTTATAAGGTGTGTGCCAATGGCCTGATCCATTGGTGTGTCCCTGATGAAGATCAACTATGTGTTCTCTAGGATGCTCATGAAGGGCCTTGCAGAGGCCACTATGTAGGGAGACACATGGCCATAAAAATCCTAATGGTAGGATACTATTGGCTTACAATCTTTAGAGATGCCCACAAGTTCTTCAAGTCTTGTGAACATTGGCAACGTGATGGGGGGATGAATGCTCACATGAAAGATCCTCAACAATGGATTCAACCACTAGAGCCTTTCAACATATGGGGCGTTGACTTCATGGGTCCCATCACACCCATGTCTAATGGGAAAGCATATATTATAGTAGCAGTTGACTACTACATAAAATTGGCAAAAGTGGTAGTTGTTACTGATTGTACATCTTTCATTACTGCCAAATTTATACAACAAAATATTGCGAATAGCTTTGGGATTCCACATTTACTAATTTCTAATAATGGGACACATTTCACAAGTGCCACATTTAGAAAATTAATGCAACACTTGAGGGTATAACATAAATTAACAACACCTTACCACCCCCAAGCCAATGGTCAAGCAGAGGTAACCAACTGGGAGATTACAAAAATACTAATGCAAACCATTAGCAAATATAGGAAGGATTGGAGTACAAAATTTAACAATGCTCTTTGGGCTTATTGTTCAACTTGGAAACTTTCTATTGGATATTCTTTCTATGAGTTAGTGTACGGGAAACTCCCAACACTTCCAATTCAATCCAAGCTCTGTACACTCTCAACAACCTGTGATCTAAACCTTGACCTAGGTTTAGCACAGAAGGAAAGACTGATCAATTTGAATGTCCTAGATGAAAATTTCTTAGTAGCCCTATCCTTGAATAAGGTGAACAAGGTATTCAGCAAGCAGCATCATGACCTTAGAATCAGGAAAGTAAAACTTCAACTAGGAGATAAGGTTCTTTACTAGAACCCCATACATGTACCCCAAAAGACAAAATTCCAAACATTATGGGAGGGACCTTATATAATTGATCAAACCTTTTCCTTTGGGGCCATGATAATTTACAAACTTGATAGCCCAGATAAAAAATAGTTGGTTAATATCCAACAAGTCAAACCTTTCCTAGAACCAAGACTGCCCACTGTAACTACTACCTTAACAGATGGATAACCACATTCTATTTTTTGAATCTCCTCCCTCCAACTCAGTCATGAGGGAAATGGCTATTCATGCTTACCATTATCATGGCCTCTCAATTTTTCTACCTTTTTGCTTTTCACATTTTTGATTTTCAAATTTTTCTAATTTTATACCACTTTTAGTACCTTTTAACTTTCTTGATTATTTTACACTTTCTTATATATTTTACTTTATTTTGTTTCCTTTTTTTTTAAGTGTGGTATTTCTCATTTTTGCTAATAAATCTACTTTATTGTCAAAGAACACAATGTTGTTGTTGCTGTTTACTAATGATGATTTGTGCTTAATGTGTGATTGTCAATGTCTGGTTTCTATTTTTGAATTTTGATGTCTGATGACTTTGACATAGTTTATTTTTCATGGAATAGGAAATGAGCCCACATCATTTGCCCATCCAATGAAATTTATGGTTTTTCTTGTTCTAGGAATTTGAAGTTCCTTCCATTAAAAGAAACTTTTAATCAACGAGTGACCTTGGTAGTTCCAGAATTAGGAAGGATCCAAAGGTTTGTAAAGGATGTGACTTCAAGGGGACTTAATACTCTTTGTTCTGTTCTTCTTACTTGAGTGCTTAAGTGTTTTTCACAGACTTCTTATCGTTCCACATGAACCACTGAAGGATGTCAAAAAAACGTCATTGCACAGTGTGGTTCTCATCATTCAAAAAAATAAATAAAAATAATGGGAATTCAAAGAACACCCCTTCAACACAAATACATCCTTGCATGGTGTGGTTCCCATTTCAAAAAAATAAAGACAACAAAAAAATAAAACAAAAACAATGGGAATTCAAAGCACATCCCTTGGACAAATAAAAGGGCTACAAGCACTAGTTATGGGACTTGAACGACATACACATATGCTTGATAGTTCCCTCTAACTAAGGCCCTCTCTCTTACTTCCTACTTATCCTTTCTTCTCTTCATGGAATGGTGGTTGTTTTATGGAAGCACTCTTGTGTCTTGGGTGGGTGAATCAATCTTAGAGTCGTGATGTGAAGTCACTGAAAGCAAATGGTTTTGGTCTAGATTGAGGATGGAACTTCTCGAGTCATTTTAACCACAAATTTCACAAGGGACTTGTTATGACCTTAATTTGGAACTCCATTGCACATTCTTTATCATCCATCCATGCTACCATAATTCACCTCACTACTAAGTTCCATGTTATGCTCTATGTCTTAGTCTAATGTGTTGGGATTCTTGACTGGATTCTTTTGGGTTGGTCTTTAACTTGTCATGATCATTAAATTGACTCTGAGACCCATGGACTCCTTAGCTAAGGTTATGCAAGGGCAAAAAGGGCATGAGCTTGCTATGGGGAGGAACCACTTGCATAGCTTTTGGGCTGATTAGTTAAGGTTCCTTACCTTTGACATCACTACAATCCTATATTTTGTATTTTCCATTGTGTAAACCACTTGGTACTCCTTCATCTTTCATTACATTCATCCATTAAATCAAATTTTCTCCATTTTTTCAAATTTATGAACTTCAATGCCCTCTTCTCATGATTTCATACTATTCTTGGTCTTCTAAGCTTTCATTTGATCCCAATTTCATCAAAAAATTCCTTGTATTTTGAAAGTTTGACAAAAGTCAACGAAAGTCAATGGTCATCAATAGCTACATCGACAAGGCCTCATTGACATGGTTGGCTACATCAATGAGGCCTCATCAACTCGGTTGGCTACATCAACAAGGCCAACCACATTGACAAGGCCCCATTAATGAGACCTCATTCACACAATGCAAAAATACTATATATACCATCGAACACTTTGGAATTTTTTGCAATTTTCTCATAAGACACAGGGAATTTTTATAATTTTTTAAAGCCCAAAACCTTCCAAAGCCCATAACTTTCAAACCGTTTGTCCAAACCACTCCATTTTTCAATCCTGCCCTTACCAGAGGTAAGATCTTTATCATGGGGACTATAAACCTTAAGGTTTCTGATGAAATTTTCAAAAAACATTTCTAACTCCCCCCAAGGGTTAGTAACCTTAACAACATAAAAATATCAACTCTTTCAATAGTTAACCATTTCAACAACCTCTAGGATAATTTATCAATGATAATGCATAAATAAAAATAACAATTGAGTTAATTAAATTAGTCATAATCACAACTTAGCCAAGTGTAACTACCCTCAAGAGTTAAGGTATCCCAATTATTTTAAGGTTACATAATGATTACTAATTCATGCTCTTATTCTGATTACAAATGGCACCCAAATAAAAGTGTCTGCAAAAAGGAGAACCCTCAAAACCATTGGAGAAATGACCCAGAGCTGGAAGGGGCTAGCAGGAACAAGGCCAAGAACAACAAGAGGTGACCCATGCAATGGGACCTCTTCATGAGGAGCCTGAAGTGGAATCTGTTTGATAAATTCTAGAGGAAGAAGTGCCTACCGAACAATCCCAACTTGGAGAAACATCTAGACCTGTACCAATGCTTGAGGTTACTCTAACTCAAGCCTGCCTAGACATCATCAAGTCCTGAGAAATCCAAAGATCAGTTCTTCAAGAGATAAACTTCGGGCCATTTTTAGAAAAAGATTCAAAGGATGTCAAGACATAATTGCAAACCTCTCCCATGCGGCCAGTCATCATGTCCACTGGGGAATGGTACATGGGAGAGACCTATCTCTTCTAGAATAGCCAAAGGCTAGGGGTCCATTATAAAAATCAAGGACATTCAAGTGTCCTACTCAACAAAGGTTGTTGCATAGGCACTGGGGTTGCTAGACATTGGAACATAGTTGGCAGAGATATCAACAAAAGGAAATATTGAGGCAACAAAGAAATGGACCCAGCAATGCTACAAGATGGACCATAAGGAGTACAGTGCACTCACACCAATGAAGAAAATTTATTTCAAGATCATGACCTATCACCTCAATCCAATGGTGAGGCCAAGCAAGGTGATAGCTTTCTCTGCCTGAGCATGCGTTGCTCTAAGTGGGAAATTTCCTATTAACCTTCCACAACTAATTTATTTGGAGATCGAGAAGTGCTTTAAGGAGAATGAACATGGAAGGAAGACCCTACCCTTTCCATGCCTTATCAAAACACTTTGCAAAAGGGTAGGCATTGTTCACTATTCTAATAATATTCTCAAGCATGCTCTCTTTGCCTAATGGGCAGAAATCATGAAAGATAAGATGCCAATGATCACTCAGGAAGAGGATTTGTTGCCACCACCACCTACTCAGGAGACAACACTGAAGGCCCATGCAATCCTTGAGCATCTACGTCAAATCCAATAATAGCTCTTGAGTGAACAAGAGCAACAAGTAAGAACAAGTGGGATAGATCTATTTGTGTATCAGCCAGCGATGAGCCACCTTAATGAAGTGGCCCAAATAGTTAGTTAGACAGAGAGGGGTGGTCCTATTTTCTCTACCCAAAGAATGCAGCTACCTTCGAGGTTAGATCCTAATCCTCGAGAGGTGACGGTGTCATTAGCAACACATCATCTATTCCTACAAATCTATAGTGAGGTTGAAGGAAGGTGAAGAGGCAATTGTCTTGATGATGTAGCACCAAGGGTAGGAGATAGCAGTAGAAGTGGTAGTTGACCGTGTACCTGAAGCACTGAATGCACCCATGGTGTCTATACTAGACATATCCATACTTCAAGATATGTAGATGTTCGCAAGCATGATCAATGAAAAATTGAACGTAGCCCAACATGAACAGTTGCTAGAACAACTAGTAGGAGCCAAGCAACCAACTCCAGACATCTTTGATCTCCCGAAGAACATCACTACTGAAACATCACTAATTTCAGCCTAGCACTTTGAATGGAAAATGACTCAAGCCCTTTCAAGCATTCAAAAGAAAAAATTCTTGACCCACAACATCAAGCTTGGTAAGCGCAGCTTTGGAGTTTTGGGCATCCATCAAAAGCTCAGCATCAAAGAGATGAGGAGGAGGAGGAAGTGGCATATGCAAATTCATGAAGTTGTATGAAGTCCAATCATTATGATTGGCATTGTTGCTGCGAAGACTGCGAGAATTCATGGCATGGAGGAACTAAGAATTCATGTTGAAGCCCATGATGTTGCTTTTGTTGTTGCAAAATTTGATGGGAAGATCATTGAAATCCAAACCTTGAATCTAGTCTTGTTGTGGCTCCTGTTCCATCATCATGAATTGGTTCGCCAGAGAAGATGTAAAATGTCAAGTCTTGGATGTCATTACATAGAACTTTGAAAGGGCACCGCGTCTTGCTTTTCAATACAATGACAAAGCTCTTAGATATTTTGGAAGAGTATTTGCAGTGGCAACATCTTCAATATAGGCAAATTGATGGAACTACAAGTCAAAAAAAGGGAAAGAAAATAACAAGGTTGGCACTGGCTGCCATCTCTCCCCGCCTTCACCGCATCATCTGCCTATTATTTGTCTAGTTGTTGTGCCTCTGCCTATGCCACGCCTGTGCTTGCCGCAGCCGCGCCTGAGCCTCCGTTGTACCACATCCTCAGCCATGTCAACAAAACCCTTATCATGTTTCTCTTCACCTACCATGCAAGCTTATTTCATCATCACCACCTGCATTTTCGTTGCCATCATCAACGTTCAAAAATCCGTTATAACTTTAGTCGCCCACATTGCAGCCGTGAAAGCTGTGAAATAGGCTCGTGCTTTGCTTTCCTATGATCCCAATGTCAGGCTACCTCTATGGCCCTCCCACGAGGCCGTGCGCCAAGAAATTCTAATCATCTGGGATGAAGCAGACATCATTAAGGTTAGCGATGAACAAGTGATCTTTCTCATAGATATTACATGAAGTTCTTCCATGGCAGCATGGACAGTGTTCCGATGAAACCGATTGACATAATGGGAGTAGGGGATGCCTTCATGGGAGGACTCCTGTGGAAAGTTATAAACAACAAATCGGTGCTCAAGGACAAGCAAAAGCTCCAGAAGGCACTAAGATTTGCGTGCACATGTGGGGCTATTACCACAACCAAGAAAGGGGGAATTCCTGCACTACCAGACGAAGCTGTTGTTCTGCAATTGTTTAATGGCACCATCTCTAAACGGTGCTCTCTCCTCCTAATTTCTTTCCATTCTTTAACAATCAATGCACCCACCACCTTGGATCATCAGGATGGATTTGTGTGTGATAACCTCTGATTCAACTTGCAGAAATGAATTCTTGAGAGAAGGAAAGGTCCAGGGAATGCACATTATTATTTTCTACTTAGCTATGCCAGATAATGATCTGGCTTTTGTGGCATCCTTTGCTGCAATCAAAGAAAAAAAGGGTGTCCCAATTGCATTGGATTCTTTTAGAGGATGATATATTTTTCCGTATGAGATTCTTTCCTAACAATGAAATTTGCTACCAAGTTCCAAACCATCAGCAAAAAAAAATATAATTTTTTCAAGAGAGCCAAAGCCAGAGCTAATCTTTCTAAATTTTCTTTAAATTTTTATCGCTTGAGGGCTTGATTTTCTAATTTGTTTGTATCTTCATGGGCTTGAATGATCCAAAAATTGTAAAATGCAATGTACCTGGTCAAGAATGTAGCTTTCCAACACACATCCAACTCATACACAACTATCCAAACACAAATACATTGAACCTGGTTAAAGAATGCAACTATCTAGCACCTAGCCCAACCCTATAAATACCCTATCAATTCACATAAACTAGGAGGCAAAAAATTGGAGAGATTGGTAGCCCTGAAGAAGGACAGAATTTGCAATCCCTGGGCACTCAATAAACCTGATTGTTGGCTTCCAATTATTTCTCACGTTCATCCCATTTCATTGTCACATCATCGCATCATATCATTTTGGGGCTAGGCGTTTGACTTGCCATCCACACATGTGCAACTACGCTTTGACCGGTGCATATTCCTATTTAAGCAATACAATACAGTTTCATTATTGCCTCCTATTTACGTTATTTACTTCAGTTTATTATTTGTTTACAATATAGCTCTTTTTACACTTTATTTATAATTCAATATACTCTGTTTACATTTTGTATCACCGTTTGCATTTCGTTTACATCCCATTTACGATAATGCCAGCACTAGTCGTAGTTTACGCTCGAGGAAGTCCTTGGTTGATTTTCGTGCAAACCATCCAAGGTACTCTACCTTCGTTTACTTTTCCAGCTTGCCCTCAAGCGAAGGCAGGGTTAGCTATGGTTGTCCAACGATCTCTTGGTGTCTTTTTCCTTTCCAGCCTTACACTAACAATTTAGGTTAGTACAGTTTTTGGCACTAGAAGGAGGACCACTTTCTTGTTATTGGTTAAAACGTCACTACCTGTCAAAACTCATCCATCTTGCCCATTTAAGTCTCCTTGTCCCTGTTGATCACACAGAGCTTATGTCATGCCACACTACAACTGCTCACAATCCAACTCCATTTTTCTAATCCAGTCCACTCACGTTTATCATGGAATCTTCCCAAGTCAACCCAGTAACACTATCGATTGTTGACTTTGGGGCCGAAGCTTCAAACCTTGTGACTGCTATGAAATCCATAACCATTATTGAACACATAAATCCTTAAGGCCCTACACGCCAATCCCTCAAGCTACAGGGCAAAGGCCCTATTCTCACGACTCTTACACCTGAACAATATAATTTTGTATGTGTCAAAATCCAAGCCAACCTACCCATTGATCATGTAGAGAGGAAAGCTAAGCAAGAATATGAATTTATCCACAAAGGAGGATGTGAGTTCATCCCTTCTGCATTTGACATAATCTCACTATCTGAAAACCATCATAAACTCATATCCCAACTTCTTATGGCTGGACGTCAAGCCATACAACAACCTCCCATAGAGCCTCAAGATGAAGAAGATGACTTTGCAGCCCAATCTGAACATGGAGAATCATACCATACCGTTAGCCCCCATGCCCACACAAACCCATTATTCCATCCTTTCCTGGAAGAAACTGTGTTTCCTTCTTCATCCACAAATACTTGAGGACCTATTCCCCATTCCATTCCTATCTTCTCTATGCTCAATAACATTCACTCTGATGCGTCCACTTCCATCATTCCTCCACCAGTGTAGTCCCAACAACTTTCCCAAACCAACGTAGGGTCAATCTTCCAACCTCAATTGAGTGGAATGCCATCAGTCATACCAACTTCCACATCCACCCATTACATACCCCAGATGCAGATTCAAGGGGCATCATTGATTGCTCCAACCCAACATGTTCGAGGTGTTACCTCACAACCTGTAGCTGGGCAGTGGGCTCCACCGATAGTCTTAGTCCCGAATACCATCCCACCNAACCAAAAGCCTTTTACTTCAAGCATGGCCCCATGTAATTTTGCCAGTGTTTGCAATGTCCTTAACCGGAAAAGCCTTAGACTGGTACCAATCTTTATCCCATAGCTCCATATCTTCTTTAGAGAATTTATTGCATCAGTTTGTCACCCGTTTCAAGTACAATTTGAAACCTGAAGCCATGTTAGATAGCTTGATTCAAGTTAAACAAGCGTCATTGGAGTCAACACAAAAATTTATCCAAAGGTGGAGTGCAACCTTAAACAAACTTCACGAACCTATCCCCAAGACATATTTACTCACCATCCTTAAGTCGAATGTGAATGACTTTATTAAGTCAAAACTTTACTACCTAAAAGCCCGCACATTGAGCCAAGAATTTGTGCAAATCAAAGACATAGAAGAAGCGGCACAAACAAGTAATGACTTAGCCTACTCAACCTTTAGGAGCCAACACACAAGGAAAGATAAATCCAAAACAATGGTAGTAGCAGTGGCTGAGGGAAAACAACCTGCTATCCCAAAAAACTATGAAAGAACCACACCCACTCATACACCTGAAAAATCCTCAAATAGAAACTACAACACAGGTCATGCCCGTACCTTCGAAAGGAAAGACCCTGCTCAATACACACCATTGCCCATGAAGCCTTCACAACTGCTTGATCAACTTCTAAAGGTTAGGCTAATTCAACACAAACAAATGTCTCCTATGGCCTTGCAAAGACATGATCGCTTTTGTGAATTGGACAAAAATCCAACCTTAGCAACAGTCAACGAACCTCCCATTCCAAAAGGCTTTAGGTTGGATAGATTTTGTGAATATCACCAAAGGTGTGTTCATGGGACTAATTACTGCTTTGCATTGAAACAAGACATACAACGCATGATAGATGGGGGTGAAGTAGTATTTGACGAGACAAACCCGGTAAGGCCCCAAAACAAATCCATGGGGGTCTACAAGGATCCTTTCAATACCAATACCAATGATGCCCCATATGTGATTAATACTGTCCATGTGGAAGACAGACAAGACATTCCTTGAAAGCCTTTTGTGATTCATGAGCATTCAGAAAACACACCTACCCCAATATATCCTCAAACCCCCTTTACCACATGCACGTCCCCCACACCATCAAAACCATTCATCATTTGCATACCTCCTTCGGTTGCCACCACAACAAACGTACCATCTGAAATCGACCCATTCCCTTTGTGGTCCGGGTGCCAAAATACACTGACACACAACCCACCTCCACTTCTCGACGACCTTTGCGAGAACATCTTGCCGATAGGCTAATAAGAGAGCACTTAAAAAGAGAAAAAAGAGAGCACATGGAGAGACAAAACCATGGACATGAATTAGGACTACCAAAGCCTACACTGCTAAGCACTGTTCCCATGAGTTCGTCTGTTAATGAGCCTAGTACAAGTCACCAAAACAAAGATGAAGTTGCGAGTCATATCCCAAACCCAGCATCCTTAGCTACTAACGTAAAAACCCCTCCACGAGAAATACAAATGTTGGGTCAAATGGACCAAATCTCTACGGATAAGAATGTCCCAAGCAATAAAGACCTAGCAAATTCATTAACCCAAGTCACACAAGCCTTAAAACAAAAGAATACTTCTTTAAGTCTATATGACCTAGTAATGACTTCACCAGTACATCGAGAGGCTCTCGTACGGATGCTAACTTCAATTCCTGTTAGTGAGGATCTTCCTATAGATGAACCATCCATTTATGCAGTATTATCCCCACAACTTCAAGAATCAAAGACCACATCCTTAGAGTTCCATGTTAAGGACATTAAGGTAGATGAGAAAATAGGGGAAATCACCATGGCCGCTATGTTCATAACAATACAGGTTGATCATTTCAAAATACGTAGGGTGCATGTCGATGATGGTGCGGCAACAAATGTAATACATTTTTCCATCATCAAAAAATTGGGACTCATTGAACAAGTACAACCCACGACAACCTCTTTCTTGAGATCCTTCAGTGGTTCCCGTGTGGGAGTGATAGGCATGGTTACCTTAGATTTCATAGCCGAAGACCAATTCCCTACATCAACTGAATTCATAGTGGTTGATGAAATGCCAGGGTTTAATATGATCCTAGGACGTCCTTGGCTAGCTCAACTTAAAGCTGTATTTTCACCAATCCATCAGGAGATACATTTACCTTATGAGGGAGGTGAGATCATCATACATGGGGATACAACAACATCAATCATTTTCTCATACCTTGAGGTAGGTCAAGGGTCAAAA
>MNCI01034267.1:225292-255649 GCA_015680685.1 Gnetum montanum | reverse complement strand
TGGTTCCATTTAAAACTTCTTGAAAACGTTACTACCTTTGGCCCACCATGGCATAAAACTGGTAATCCTTTCTTTAACAATAGATGCAATAGTTCATCAAGACTTTAAACTAATGTACCAAGCCCGAAATGGCTTTAAACTAGAGCCAACAAATCATAGATTTACAAACTCTCGTCATCTTACATTGAATTTTCACTTACAGGTTACAAGTTATGATTTAGATTCTTGCACGGTCATTACTTTCTTTTCCAAGTATTTACCTTACATCTTGCTCTACACTTTAGAAATTTATGTTACATTTAGTTGCACACATATACTCTAGAAAACAAAGAAAAACAATAAAAAACATGAAAAATGACAAAAATATTTACATGAAACATAAAGATAACGATGCAACCATTTTATACCACTATTAAATTCAGGCCATTACATCAGTCTTTATACATTCCACCAGCTTAGTTATCCTATGTTCGTTTACACTTTGTAACTCTCCTACTGAGGGAGTATCTCTTATTGCGCTCCTGTTTTAATTGGCAGGAGCAAGCATCATGGCCAACCACAACATCCTCTCAATATTGTCTCTCAACAGACCATACGGAGATATAGAAAGAGCGATTCGCCTAGAATCTTTGGATCTAAATCCATCCACCTATACCAATTTGATAGCCTCCACTCAAGAAATGTCAAACTGGCCTAAAAACGTAGCTAAAACTCTAGATCTAGAAACTAACAATATCACTGAAGATCCTTTGGTTGAAATCCCCATTACCATAGTCAATGACGAAGCCAAGACCTTGAAATTAAGTGCCTTATTAGATATGCAACTCGTAGGTGACATCACTCAGGTTTTAAAAGATAACATAAAAACATTCGCATGGTCATATACAAACATGTTAGGACTAGACCCCCAGATCATCCAACATAACATTATTCTTGATGAAAAAATTAAACCAGTAAAGCAAAAAGCATGAAAAGTTAGACCCGAAGTGGCATTAGTAGTCCGCGCTAAGATCACAAAGCTTTACCAAGCCAATTTCATTCAAGCTGTCAACTATTCTAATTGGGTATCAAACATTGTTGTAGTCCCCAAGAAGAATGGTAGTATACACATATGTATTGACTTCCATGACCTCAACATAGCCACTATAAAGGATGACTTTCCTCTACCCAATATTGATCAAATTATTGACACGACTGCTGGACACGCACTGTTATCCTTTATGGACGAATTTTAAGGCTACAATCAGATAAGAATTAATCCAGAGCATCAACTTAGAATAACTTTTATGACACCTTAGGGAACATTTTGTTATACAATGATGCCATTTGGTCTTAAAAATGCGGGTGCTACATATCAACGAGTAATGACATATATATTTAGTGACTACATGCTTAGTTTGCTCAATGATTATGTTGATGATATAGCGGTCAAGTCTAAAACAACTAAACAACATGCAAAAGATCTAGATTTAGTGCTTAAACGTTGTCTCAAATATGACCTTAGGCTCAATCCAAAAAAGTGTGTCTTTGGTGTTAAAACAGGCAAAATGCTTGGTTTCCTAGTTTCCGAAACAGGGATACAGGTAGACCCTGATAAGGTTAAAGCGATAACCAATATGCAACCACCAAGAAACCTTACCGAACTACGTGGCCTCCAAGGTAGGCTGCAATTCATTAGACGCTTTATCGAAAGGTTGACAGATAAGTTGAGTCCCATGCAACATCTATTACGAAAGAATGTACATTTCCAATGGACTCAACAATGCCAAGAAGCATTTGAGAACATAAAACAAGAGTTGGCCCAACTACCAACTGTTTATCCTCCACAAAGTGACAAACCTTTCTACATCTATCTTGCAACTTCTAGTTCGTCCATCGCATCCATGCTTTGTCAAAAACGTCAAGATGGGGCCGAGATCCCTGTATACTATCTAAGCCATGCTTTAATAGCCCATGAACAATGATACAACAACGTAGAAAAATCATGCCTCGCCCTCATCTTCTCTTTAAAGAAATGGCGGCATTATCTCTTTCGTAATCAAGCTTACATCATTTGCAAGGATAATGTTCTCCGCGCCATCACTAATAACATCTATGAGTCAAGTAGGTTAGCTAGGTGGAAAGCAATGATTGCAGAGTTTGATTTACACTATGTCGCTCAATCTTCCACAAAAGGTCAAGCAATAGCCACGCAACTAACCATCTTACCGATGCATGATCAAGCAACGATAAACCCCGAATTCCCAGATGAAAATGTTAACAGTATAGACACTGTACCTGATGATTATGAGGCAATTCTCTACTTCGATGGGGCCTCAACCTCTCGAGGAGGAAGTGCTGCAGCTATTTTAACATACCCCTCCGGGGAAATCCAACCTTCTGCTTACCGCTTAAACTTTCCTTACACCAATAACATAGCAAAATACGAAGGTCTTCTTAGAGGACTTCAAGTAGCGCTAACTTCAGAAATCTCATGCCTTGTAGTTCGAGGTGATTCGCAATTGGTTATTCATCAAGTCACTGAAGTCTACACATGCAAAGCTCTTCATTTGCAACCATATTGTGATCTAACTAAACATCTAGTGAGACAACTAATAGAAGTGGATATACAACACATCCCTAGAAGCAAGAATACCATCGCTGATGCACTTGCCACACTAGCCTTAAACATGACACCTAAAATGTTTCATGCATTGCCTAGTTCCATAACCAGTTATGCCGAACCTATAATTAACACTCTAAATGAAGTACCTATAGCATCTGTTAGTACAACACACGCAATAGAATGGTATGATGACGTAAAAGAGTACCTTCTAAGAGGCGAACCTTCACAACACTTGAAAAATGCTCAAAAGGACGTCGTACGAAAACGTTCCCGCCAATACGCATTAATAGGTGACACCTTGTGTCGTAAATCATATGAAGCTATTCTGCTAATGTGTGTTAGTAGCACTGATGGTCAAACGATTGTAGAACAGATCCATGAAGGACTTTGTGGAGGGCACATAGCACCTAAAGCAATGGCAACAAAGATTAGGCGCTTAGGCTATTACTGGCCACACATGAAATACGATTGCATCTCCAAGGTTAGAACATGTGACATCTGCCAAAAGCACTATAATCTGATACGTGTGCCACCTAACGAACTGCATACCGCACAAATCACATGGTCATTCCAAAAATGGGGTTTAGACTTAATTGGACCAATAACGCCATCATCTACAGCAGGTCATAGCTTCATTATCACTACAACTGAATATTTCACAAAATGGGTGGAAGCTATTCCTCTTAGGAAGACCACGTGAAAACACATTTGCACCTTTATAATGGAAAATATTATAACTCATTTTGGTATTCCAATGACCATCGTTACCGACAATGGGCCACAATTCAGCAGTGTAGATACCAAAAGCTTTTGTGAAAGTCTGGGCATTAAACATGCATTTTCATCACCTTACTACCCATAGAGCAATGGTCA
The DNA here is from genome assembly GCA_015680685.1 of Gnetum montanum. Taxonomy (NCBI): domain Eukaryota; kingdom Viridiplantae; phylum Streptophyta; class Gnetopsida; order Gnetales; family Gnetaceae; genus Gnetum; species Gnetum montanum. The sequence goes on along the minus strand of MNCI01034267.1, from coordinate 252,171 downwards.
AGCGGAGGCTACAAATAAAACTGTCATCATGGTGCTCAAAAAAATGCTAAATCAGAGCAAGAAACAATGGCATGAACAATTATTCTATGCATTGTGGGCTTATAGAACGACACATCGAACATCCACAAGTAAAACTCCATATAGTATTGGATACGAATCTGAAGCTGTTTTACCTTTAGAATTGCAGGTTCCCTCATTGCAGATAACTCTCTCCAGTCTCCTCGATGAAAGTCAAAACAATGAATTGTGCATTTCCGACCTCGACTCGATAGAGGAGGAATGTGTACAAACTCTTGATCAAATTGAATGGTACCAAAAACAGCAGAGGCAAAGGCACAAGCACGATCTCCACAAACGCCTGATCAAAGAAGGAGATCTAGTCCTTAAGGCCGCCCGAGAACATCCAGACAAATTCTCGGCCAACTGGGAAGGGCCTTATTTAGTCACCAAGGCATACAACAATGGAGCATTCAAACTTGCTAACATGGACAGAAATGAGTTCACCAATCCTACAAACCACTTGTACTTGAAAAGGTACTATGTCTGACAAACTTGAGGTACGTCGTGGTCCTGACATCATGACTTAAAAATGATACCACAGAATAGTCCTGGATCATGATTTAAAATTGATACCATAGAGTTCTATCCAATATGACACTAAACTGCTACATCCATTCGCCATGACACGAAACTAGCATCCAAAGTCCACTAAGACTATAAACTAGTTTGCCTCTTCACAGTCTACCATGACTATAAACTAGTAATGCACCATTCGCCACGACGCTAAACTGGCACCATCCAAAGGGTTATGACGTGAAACTAATCCACAACAGTCTACTAAGACTATAAACTGGTGACATCATTGACGACCAGGCAAAACTTGAAAAGATTTGTTGTTGCAGTTGGCTGTTCCTGTTCCACAAAGACTTGTTGCATGATTCATCTCATGGGGCCCTAATGAAACTGATGCTATTCATGATTCTATCTGCTTTAAAAATTGCATGTGATGACTCCATCTCCTTGTTTAAAGTGTTTATCTGATTGTTTCATTTGTGGTTTTCTTGTCTTCTTGGAGTTGTATTTGCAGGATGACACTTCTGAGGCATTCGTGCATAGATGCACTTCATCATGACGACAAAGTATCACATTTTTCCTGACACACGCGACTGGGTTATTCAATCCGTTCATAAGTACATTCCTGACTCCTGATGCATTCCCTATTCCCCATCATGCTCCCTTATCCTATTTGATTACATCCCCCCTGATACATTCTGCTCACCTCAAAACTCTTGATACACTGTTGCACACTATAACTCTCTAAGCAGTTGCGATGCAAAACATGATACACAGTACATGATGCAAAATACAAGTACTCAAACACGAGCACAACACAAAAAGTAAGCTCTTTCAAAAAGACAAAAAAAAAGAAAACAAGAAAAGAAAAATAGAACAAAAAAGGTTAAAGAGAAAAATGCATAGAAAAGGTCTTCATGACCCCCGTTGACATCATAAACAAAAGACTATTGACCATTCTCATACAAGCCCCAGGCGAGAAGGCAAGTGTCTTGAAAATAGTTACACTTGTGTCTCAAAGAAACCATGTTGCACATCATCGTGTGGCTTTGGTTGTTTACAACAGGCCTTGTAAACACTCTATAGGAGTCCTGTTTCTCCAAAGAACACACTTCCCATGGCTTGGCTTCGAGTCTGCTGAACACTAGCTATGTACAAAGATCAAAATATAGCTCATTCACATGAGAGCACTCCTCTCCCACAATCCCGATAGCAATCATAACCCTTGATCAACTTCTGACTTTCCCAGTTATAACCAATCCCTTGCATCTTGAACCGCATCCCCTCAATCCCATGTACTTTTGAAAACGGTGCTATAATATTTGGCCAAGGGATAATGGTTAATGTTTGGTACTTGTTTGTTCATGGTGTTTGCACTTCTTTGTTGACGCCTCTTAGGTGAATTCCTCCAAACATCAATAAAGATGGGCCAATGAAACACCACTAATTTCAGCCTAGCACTTTGAATGGAAAATGACTCAAGCCCTTTCAAGCATTCGAAAGAAAAAATTCTTGACCCATAACATCAAGCTCGGTAAGCACAGCTTTGGAGTTTTGGGCATCCATCAAAAGCTTAGCATCAAAGAGATGAGGAGGAGGAGGAAGTGGCATATGCAAATTCATGAAGTTGTATGGAATCCAATCATTATGATTGGCATTGTTGCTACTGAGACTGTGAGAATTCATGGCATGGAGGAACTAAGAATTCATGTTGAAGCCCATGATGTTGCTTTTGTTGTTGCAGAATTTGATGGAAAGATCATTGAAATCCAAACCCTGAATCTGGTCTTGTTGTGGCTCCTGTTCCATCATCATGAACTGGTTCGCCAAAGAAGATGTAAAATGTCAAGTCTTGGATGTCGTTGCATAGAACTTTGAAAGGGCACCATGTCCTACTTTTCAGTACAACAACAAAGCTCTTAGATATTTTGGAAGAGTATTTGTAGTGGTGACATCTTTAGTATAGGCAAATTGATGGAACTACAAGTCAAAAAAAGGGGAAGAAAACAACAAGGTTGGCACTGGCCACTGTCTCTCATCGCCTCCACCGCATCGTCTACCTATTGTTTGTCTAGTCATTGTGCCTCTACCTATGCCATGCTTGTACCTGCTGCAGCTGCGCCTAATCCTCCGCTACACCGCATCCTCAGCCATGTCAACAAAACCCTCATCGCATTTCTCTTCGCCTGCCATGCAAGCTTATTTCATCATCATCACTTGCGTCGTCGTTGTTGTCGTCGATGTTCAAAAATCCGTTGTAACTTTAGTTGCCCACATTATGGCCGTGAAAGCTACGAAACAGGCTAGTGCTTTGCTTTCCTATGATCCCAATGTCAGGCTGCCTCTATGGCCCTCCCACGAGGTCATGTGCCAAGTAATTCTGAGCATTTGGGATGAAGCAGACATCATTAAGGTTAGCGATGAAGAAGTGATCTTTCTCACAGATATTACATGAAGTTCTTCCATGGCAACATGGATAGTCTTCCAGTGAAACCGATTGACACAATGGGAGCAGGGGATGCCTTCGTGGGAGGACTCCTGTGGAAAGTTGTAAACGATAAATCGGTGCTCAAGGATGAGCAAAAGCTCCAGAAGGTGCTAAGATTCGCATGCGCATGTGGGGCTATTACCACAACCAAGAAAGGGGGAATTCTTGCACTGCTAGATGAAGCTATTGTTCTACAATTGCTCAATGGCACCATCTCCAAATGGCGCTCTCTCCTCCTAATTTCTTTCCATTCTTTACCAATCAATGCACCCACCACCTTGGATCATCAGGATTGATCTATGTGTGATAACCTCTGATTTGGCCTGCAAAAATGAATTCTTGAGAGAAGGAAAGGTCCAGGGAATGCACATTATTATTTTCTGCTCAACTGTGTCAGACAATGATCTGGCTTTTGTGGCACCCTTTGCTACAATCAAAGAAAAAAAGGGTGTCCCAATTACATTGGATTCTTTTAGAGAATGATATATTTTTTTGTATGAGATTCTTTCCTGACAATGAAATTTGTTATCAAGTTCCAAACCATTAGCAAAAAAAAATATAATTTTTTCAAGTGAGCCGAAGCCAGAGCTAATCTTTCTAAATTTTCTTTAAATTTTTATAGCTTGAGGGCTTTTTTTTCTAATTTGTTTGTATCTTCATGGGTTTGAATGACCCACAAATTGTAAAATGCAATGTACCTGGTCAAGAATGTAGCTTTCCAACATACATCCAACTCGTACACAACTATCCAAACACAAATACATTGAACCTAGTCAAAGAATGCAAATATCCATCACCTAGCCCAACCCTATAAATACCCTATCAATTCACATAAACTGGGAGGCAAAAAATTGGAGAGATTGGAAACTCTGAAGAAGGACAGAATTTGCAATCCTTGGGTGCTTGGCAAACCTGATTGTTGGCTTCCAAGTATTTCTCACGTTCATCCCATTTCATCGTCACATCATCGCGTCATATCATTCCGGGGCTAGGCGTTTGACCTGCCATCCACACATGTGCAACTACGCTTTGACCAGTGCATATTCCTGTTTAAGCAATAAAATACAGTTTCATTATTGCCTCCTATTTACATTATTTACTTCAGTTTATGCTTTGTTTACAATATAGCTCTATTTACGCTTTATTTATAATTCAATATGCTCTGTTTACATTTCGTATCACCGTTTGCATTCTATTTACATCTTGTTTACGATAACCCCAGCGCTAGCCGTAGCTTACGCTCAGGGAAGTCCTTGGTTGATTTGCGTGCAGACCATCCAAGGCACTCTGCCTTCATTTACTTTTCCAGCTTGCCCTCAGGTGAAGGTAGGATTAGCTGTGGCTGCCCGACGATCTCTTGTTGTCTATTTCCCTTCCAACCTTACGCCAACGGTTTAGGTTAGTACAACTACAACCTAATCAGAGCTACTAAATGTAAGGGGAAAATGCATCATCTTGGAAAGGGCAACTAGAAATGGCTCAAGACCAAAATCATCACTTGGTCATGGAGGTTTCTAAACTTCTTGATTGAATTGCAAAATAAGCAATCCTCAACTTGGCAATGATAAGAGATGAAGCTATCAAATAACTTTGGGAATGATTTCAAAAGGCTAAGGAGGAAGCAGTAATGGTCATCTTCAAATAGTCCATGGTAGAAGCTAAAATGCACTCAATTAAAAATAACTTGAATTAGATGCGTCAAGAGAATGAAGCATTGACCATGAAAAATCATTTCCTGTGAAATGTTGATGCTCAGAGAGATTAAATGTAAGATTTCATTCATCAACAGCAAGAGCAACTTGCCGGGGTAAATACTGAACTAAGGAAATTGGCCATAGAGAACTGCAATCTATCAATGGATAAGGTACGCACCTTGTGACAAAAGTCTACCATTGATATCGCCACCTAGAAGAATGAAGCTCTCAAATTTGAGAGAGTGAAAAATCACTACAAGGACTAGGTTGGTTTGTGAAAGGAAATTAATGAAAAACAAATCCAAATGGCAAAGAAAAAAGTGAATGAATCCCTCCAAAAACTCTAGCAAGGAAGAGAGATGTGGTAGCCCATACTTGATGGGATTGACACTTACAACAAAGCAGAGATCTGCTTGAAGAAGTTGCAGATCAAAGAAATGATAAAGTATATGGAGTTGGCCAATCTCCATTACGCAAACCTAGTAATGCTAATAGCTAGATGGCTATGGTCAGAATTGGAGAAAAACGTGGCTAGCTTGTATCTGCTATACAAGGCTAAGTTCAAACACCACAAGGACACCAAGCAAAAGCTTGAGACTGCTAACACTAAACTCGAAGTCCTCAAAGGATGATTCACAGATCAACAATCTATTGCTAAGGACCTAGCCAAACAAATGAATGATTACCAGGAGTTGAAGAACATAATAAGGGCATTCAACATTGAATGCAAACAATTTGCTGCCTGGTTCGTTAATGCCAAGGAGTTGTTTCTAGTAATCCCATGTCCTCAGGATGTGCCCATTCCAACCCACATTAGGAAAGCTCTGTGGATGGTGCATGATCCTAAAAGTAAGGAGGAGAAAATGAAAGCACTACTGGATGCTTTCCACCTCTCACCTAAATTTGTAGCAACAATAGCACAACCACAGCTACCTCAACCATTGCCAGTGCATGAAGCCAATGAAGGTCCATCGAAGCCTTAGGAACCACCACCGCCTAGGACCATTTGATCTTCTCCAACAAGCTTCACACCATCAAGGAACATGTTGTCCAATTTTTGAAGAGTTGTATCATGGTGTTCAATTTTGTGTCCTGAACACCACCATTTTTGTCATGTGTTGATCCCTACACCTAGGCACTCCATTTTTTTGTCAAGTCAGTCAATTTTTTTTGTTAAAGAAAAGTTAGTCAATAATCCCATACCTTCCCAATTTTGTAAAAAAACTCAAGAACGAATTTTCATTCAGTTGTGGGGGTATGATGAGTCGTCGTTGGTTGGCTACGTCAATGAGGCCCCGTCGATACATCTCACCCTATGTTAATGAGGCCCCGTCAAACTAGTGCCTATCTGATGAGCCGTGATATCGCGTACACGATATCACATCCACCACACTATATTGCATCCTACCTCATCTTCTATAAATAAGAGGTAGAAACCTTGGTCCTAAGGATGTTAGACTTAGAACCTTAGCCAGATTCTTCCAATTTAGTCATTCCAGAGCTAGAATTATTTCTGTGTGCCCACAGTAGGAGTCATAAAGTAAACGGATCTTTATTCGAGCAATTTGTACACGAGCACACATTTGTGTATGGCAATAAAGATGAACTTTATGATAAACCTTGCAGCATACAGATTAAGCTAATTAGTAATTAATTATTTTTGAATGTTTAATGCTTTCCTAGTCAATTAATATCTCTCTCAACCTTCACCCCCCTTAGTTAAATACACTCAGTATAACCGCTTCAAGCATACATGTAGCACTTGGTAACCCAGTAACGATTAGCGTTTGGTAATCCCAGCAATGTTGCACTGGTTCAGGATGTGTACGGCAAGTGGGAACGGATACTGGTGTTAGGAACATTTAGAAACTAGTTAATGAATAGTTAATGTAAGTTAGCCACTTAGTTCTCTCTCCCTCTCCTTTATTAGCATAAGACATAAAAAAATATAAAAGCCATAAAAAATCATATACCTAAAACTTACTTAACCATACAACCATGACAATACAAGTAAGTTTGGAAAGACAACGATTGATTAACCCTGAGTGTTCCATTAAGGTGCATAAGCACTTAGTCCTTGGAGTTCAAAAGGATCGTGTGTGATATGCTCGTATTTGTATGGTTGAGTATAGGGATACCTTGCCACTCATCATTGGTGCCATTGTTGAGGACTTAGTTGTTTGTGCACTACATAGAACATAGGAAATCATTCATATCATTGGGATGTTAGAACGAACCCTTAGGGTTAATCAAAGGAAGACAAGACAATGGTACATTGCACACCGAACAAGACAAAATGTCTTCTTCTTTGCATAAGAGCACTTCACTGCCTAGGACTAACATAAGAGGCAGTTGGTGGCTTAATACACATAACCAAGATTTACCAGTTCCTCCATAGTTTCGTGTGGTATATACTCATCTCGATGAGTATGTACCTGATTTCACCTTTATTCTCCACCAAGATGAACAACTGCATTGGAGAGACTTGGAGGGTAACATAGTGTTGCCTCCAAACCAATCAATCCCCAACATGCTCCTTTGTTCTCTCTCACGAATAAGCATGCCACTTTTATATGCAGAATACGTTGCATGTGATCATAACACAAGGGACTATCATCCCACAGAAGCGCAACGTCAAAGGGACTTGTGATAGGAGAGATACCACACATCCCTGAAGGGTAAATGGCCCCATGATGCTCTACATGTTTTGAGTGAAATTGAGGATGGTGAACCTGCTTTAGCAGGTTCCCCACAAAACGATGTTCCTCCTATTAACAATGGTCAAGAGGAAGTGTATCAAAACCTCCACTCCACTATTCACAACCCTGGTTCTGATACCCATGAACACGAAGTGTTCAACAAAGGAACACAAACACACGATAAGGGTGGATGTTCTGATCATGATCACGATCGAGGCCAAGACCACCAAAGAGAAGGTAGAAAACACTGTCATGGCGATGGTTCTCCTTCTTCTTTACCTTCATCATCACCTTCACCCTCTCCTTCAGTGTCCGGACATAGTTATAGGGAAACCAATCATGAGGATAAGGAAAAACGAAGTGAAAGACATCAATGAGATAGTTGAGAACGAGGATGAGGGCACTCTAAGGAGTCAAGGCATAGAAGAAGGGAGAGTAGGGAACTGCGTAGACACCATAGACACTATGAACGAGATGATCATGAAGAACCCCTACTTGTGACTAGAAGCATGCTAGATATAACGAAGGTTGTAAGAGTTCCAATAAGACACCAAAAGGATAGTAGGATCAAGAGGTTAGACATGAAAAACATCCCATGATTGAAGGGGGATACAACGCTGATCCTCAAAATCATTTACAAGCATTCCATGATGCATGTGCCTTGCAAAACATAGAAAATGAATGGAAAAAACTAAAGTTGTTCCCAAGGACACTAATGAAAGAAGCTGAAAGCTGGTACCGATCCTTAGAATCGGAATCCATTTGGAGGTGGAGTACAATGTTAGAACTATTTAATGATAAGTACCAAATGTACTCCTAAGTGTCCAACTTGTGAAAGCAAATCCAAGGATGGAAGCAAGGAAATCATGAACCCTTGGATGCTGCCATGAGCCGCTATTACACACTATTACATTGTTGCCCTGGCCATGGTTATTTACAGCAGGATCAACTACGCCATCTTGTCGATGGACTTAGGCATGAAATAAGAAGAACCCTTGGGACGTATGCCCAAGGAAGGTTATCAGAGCTTAGGTCTCATCAAATTCATAGATTGATAGAGCAAGTAGCTAAAGAAGAAGGTGAGCTATGCAAGAGAGAAACTACGGAAGAATACAATTGAGATCCTTCTCTCCAAAAAAGGGGAGTGATATTTTGTGAGGAGGAAGAAGAGTCACCACTCGAAGAGATGGTGAATAGGAAAACTTTGCCTCTCCAAAAGTTAACAACAAAAGTATCGACAAAGGTAGACCAAATGTGGGACTCCCTAGATAGTAGGTTTGAAATTGTTCTTAAAATTGTAGAGGAGTCTAGGGAGTGATGTAGTGACTATGACAAAAAGAAAAAGAGAGAAGTGGACAATGCACGTAACAAGGGTAAGGGAAAAATGGCCATCACAGAAGAGGTTGTGGATTCAAACACTGACAATGATGGTGGATGCAAGATATGCCAATACAACCATCCTAAGGGATGTTGCCTAGTGATCTCACATCTACAAGAGTCTAGGGTGTATGCACTCAACCCATGACTTAATAAATGACAAGCACCCCGACGGTTACCTTATCCCCAAGGTAACCAAAGGCAGTTCCACCAACCTTCAACATATTATCCAAGTGGAACTCCACCACAACCCATTGAGCAACATCAATAGTGGCAATACCCACAATCATGGGGGATGCCACCACCAAGGCAACAATACCCCTACCGACAACCTGACCCATATGGCTACTATGTATAGCATCCAATCTCTCCACATGACTCTGTTAGTCACGTTACACCACAACATCACTACCAAGCTCGTGAGTATTATAGAACTCCTTCTCCTAGGGAAGATAACCCACAAACATACCATCCTTCAAATCCATCCACGGCTCTCACACTGATAGCTCCATTACCACCTGCTCTAGCAATGCAAGGGGAACTCCCTACTCAACCGTAGCAACGCAATGCCGCAAGGGCTATAAATCCTCAACCCGTTGTTGGTTCTAACAACCGTATGAAGAAAATACCTTCTTTAGAGCCAACGGTCCAACCAAGCCCTTACAACCACAAGCGGTTGAACCTCTGATCGCCTCCCCATCCAATAAGGCTTCAAAGTTCCCTTCGAACCAAACACTAAGCTCAACGCATACGGTTATGTTAACACATGCTGTTACTAATTGGATCAAGGTTGGCCACCTTCCTAGGAAATTATCTAATCTTGAAAGCCCCCTAATCTATCTCCAAATCACTGGGAATGAGCCATGCAAAGCTCTTCTAAACTCAAGTTCTAGAGTCAATTTAATATCACAAGAAATGTACAAATCCTGGAACCTGCCTCCATTAATGAAGAGCAATATTCGCCTAGAGCTGGCCGACCAGTCCATCACTGTTCCCTTGGGACTAGTGAAACACATCATTACCACTGTGTGTGAGTGGTCGTACCCAGCTGATTTCCTAGTGATATAAGTGAATAACGATAAAGGGGGCTTCCCAATAATAATGGGAATGGCATGGCTAAGTACTATAGATGCATGCCTAGGAATCCGTGATCTTTCCCTGGAAATATCTAAGGAGAACACTTTGGGAAAGATTGAGAAGAAGAAGGTTCCATGCATCACATACAGTGATACAGGGTGCAATTGCGTGCAGAGATCATGGGTTTTGCAAAGTTTAGCATTGCCTGTATGCAACTAGTGTGCACAAGACATTAACATACAAAAGTACCTGTATGCAGCAACCACATGACAAGAAGACACCTAGTGGCTGATAGCTAATCAAGAGAGCAACTCACTAATGTGCATGGAACTAACTGAGGGAATAACTTATGCTGACATCAAAAGCATAGATGCAATAGAGCAAGTCCGTTGCCAACTTCCAAGTCTTAACCTTGAAAACATCAACTGGGGGAAGTTGGAAATTCCTAAAAAATTCAAACCTGAGAGCCCTGATAAGAGATTGTTAGTCAATGTGCAATAGACTAAACCCTTCCATGAATTTAGAATGGTCAGTGCACATAATACCTCTAAGAAGGGACGACCCTGCTCACTATTTCGGATCTCCTCCTTCCAACTTAGTCATGGGGGAGACGGCCATCTCTGCTAACCATTTGAAGCCCTAAGTCCCTTTTTAAGTTTTTGTTTTACACATTTTTGTTTTACAATTTCTTTAACTTTTCTTGTTTTTGTTTTGCAACATCATTTATACTTTTTCATTTCTTTGTGTGACTATTTGTTTTGTTTGTTTTTGTTTTTTTTTTTAATTTTATTTTTGTTTTTGTCTTTGTTTGTTGTTTTGATTTTGTTAGATTCATCACCTAATAAGTGCTCTTGATGGTGGTATGAACTGTATTCTATGGCTTGCTAATGTTTGATTTTTACCTTTGAGTTATAATGTTGATACTAAAGTATGGTTCTTTTGATATAACAGGCAATGAGTCCATGTCATCCAAGAATCCATGAAATTCTATGTTCTCTCTTGGCTTGGAACTATACAGTCCCTTTCTTTAATAATAAAACTATTAACAAATTGGTGATTGGGCATTTCTCAAACTAAGGAAGGACTCAAGGACTGAAAAGGGTGTGACTTCAAAGGGATTTGATGCATTTGTGCTGGCTATTCTCTTGGGTGCTTGGATGTTTTCTTCTTGAGTTTTCCTTACCATTTTGACATTGCTCCATTATTGGGAAGCTGAGCCAATAAAAATAAGTCTTTGCATGGTGTGGTTCTCATGAAAAAAAAAACATTGAGAATTTAAAGCACACCCCTTAGACAAAATAATCATATGGGCTACAAGCACTAGTTATGGAACTAAAAAAATAGGTTCCCTCTAACAAAGGCCCTCTGTCACTTCCTACTTTTCCCTTTCTCATCTCCTTGAAATGGTGGTGACTCTTTGGTGGAAGCATTCTTGTTACTTCAAATGGATGTATTGGCCGAGTGTATTAATGTGAAGTCACTGGATGTGGATTATTTGAGGCTAGATTTGGAATGAGATCTACTCAGTTACATTAACCATAAATACACAAGGGGCTTTACACCACCTTGTTCTTGGGACTCCATTCCATTCTCTTCTCCCCATCATTCTTTCTCCATTTTCCACCTCATTTCCGGTTATATCAATAGTCTATATTTTTGTTGATGCATTGTTTTCTCCTTGGTGAATTCTTGGGGTTAAGACTTTAACTCTTGCTTCCAAATGACATTTCCAAAGCCTACGGACTCTTTGAATGTGGGATTGTCAGGGCATAATGGGCATGAGCCTGCTTTGGGGAGGACCCATTGGCATTCCTATTTGGTGCATCAGTTAACTTTTCTCCCTTAAATATTCCCATAATCAAAATTTGTTTAGTTCATCTCCATCTCTGACATCCATTTTATCAGTGTTGCCATTGTTTTTTTTTTCCATCTTTCTTATTCCTTATCTTTTTCCATTCTACCGCTACCGGAGGATTGCTCTTAGTCATGGGGGCCCTGGTCCAATTTTTTCAATTTTTCCTAACCCCTACACCTTGGGTAGTCACCAGTGTTATATCTCTAGGATCCGTATCGGCCATTTCACAACTTAGCCAATGGACCTTACACCAGGGCAAGGTATCAACTGTATTGTGATTTACTTATCCTTGCTCATATGTGACTGTGTTGTATGTGCAGATGGCAATCATACAGCAATGGACTAGACCTAGAGGAAACACTCAAGATGGACCGGTGTTGGAACGGTTGTGCAAGGAACAAGATTGATGACGCGTTCATGGATGGATAACGGAAGGTGCAATCTTGGCATCGACAGCAACATGTCTTCTCCTTCTCTCTCTCTCTCTTCTCTCTCAACTGCCAAATAAGGTTGGATGTCAATTATGTATAATGCTCATTTTTGTAGTCATGAACACTAAGATTGTCATGTATTGTAATGATTGATCCATTCACACGTCATCCCATTCCCCTTTGGTTGTCATTCAAGTCAATAATCCCATACCTTCCTAATATTTTGTAAGGAACTCAAGGATCAATTTTCATTCAATCATGGGGGATTGATGAGCCCCAATATCGTGTACACGATATCACATTCGCCACGTGATATCGCATACGCAATATCGCATCTTGCCTCATCTTCTATAAATAAGAGGCGGTGCCCTTGGTCACAAGGCAGTTAGACTTAGACCCTTAGCAAGATTCTTGCAATTTAGTCATTTCAAAGTTAGAATTATTTATGTGTGCCTGCAATAGGAGTCATAGAGTGAACAGATCTTTATTCGAGCAATTTGTACCTGAGCACACATTTTTGTACGGAAATAAAGACGAACTTTATGATAAACCTTGCAACATACAGATTAAGCTAATTAGTAATTAATTATTGTTGAATGTTTAATGCTTTCCTAGTCAATTAATATCTCTCTCAACCTTCACCCCCTTAGTTAAATACACTCAATACGACCACTTTGAGCATACATGTAATGCTTAGTAACCCAGTAACAATTAGTGTTTGGTAATCCCAACAGTGTTGCACTGGTTCAAGATGTGTACGGCAAGTGGGAACGGATACCGGTGTTAGGAACATTTAGAAACTAGTTAATGAATAGTTAATGTAAGTTAGCCACTTGGTTCTCTCTCCCTCTCCTTTATTAGCATAAGACATAAAAAAATATAAAAGCCATAAAAAATCATATACCTCAAACTTACTTAATAATACAATCGTGAAAATACAAGTAAGTTTGGGAAGACAACGATTGATTAACCCTAAGTGTTCCATTAAGGCACGTAAGCACTTAGTCCTTGGAGTTCTACTGGATCGTGCGTGATACGCTCGTATTCGTATGGTTAAGTGTAGGGGTACCTCGCCACTCATCACTATCCATCACCTATAAATACGTGCCTACCAGCTACATTTATGGCAATCTAGATTTCAATAGCAATGAAGCTCTTGCATTTTTTCCATTCAAAAGTTAGAATTTTTCCCCCAAGTGCCCGCAGCAAGAGTCATTGAGTGTATGGATCTTTATTGGAGCATTATTGTACCTAAGCATGACAGTGTATGCGACAATAAAGATAAGCTTTCTGATAAACCTTGCAACACTTTGAATAGATTAGATATTTTATTTATGCATTTACTGTTTCCAGTTATTTATTAAATGTTTTCAATTAATTATCAATTATTTTCCAATTACTATGTTAGAGAAGCAATTAAGCTAGAGATAAATTACACACATAAATACGACCGCTTCAAACGTAACATGCATTTGCTTGGTAATCCCAGCAGTGTTATTGCTTAGTACACCCAATAGTGTAGTGTTTGGTTGCCCAGTAGTGGATACGTGGGTTTAGGACATGTGCGGAAAGTGGAAATGAATACTTATGTTAGGATTAATTAAATGTTAGTAAATTAGTTAATGTAGATTAGTTAATCAAATTACTTTTATCTACATTTAAGCACCAATTTATAAAACACAAAATGATAAAAATTGAATGCCTCAATTATACTTAACCAATGAAGATCACAAGTGTAATTAGGAAGACAACAATTGACCTTAAGATTAGATTCACTTCCTAAAGGGCTAGTGCACTAGAAACGATAAAGTCTGCAAAATTCGATCAAATCACATGTGAATGCTTTGTGATTTGTATGGTTGGGCGTAGGGGTGCCTCACCACTCATCACTTATTATTCATGGGTTTCATCATATTCCATGGCTACATGTTGTTAAATCTTAGTGTTTCAAAGGCATTCCTTTAAGTACATACACTAAGGAAAAATACAAATTAGTTAGTTAGCCTCAAAGCAATTCCTACTCATACAAGTACAAATTAGAAAGGAACTATCATTTGAAGTGATGGTAAGGTGCTTGTTTCTCAATTTGAAGACTTGGGTTTGAGCCAAGCACTACCACTTGAAGAGGTTAGGCTTTCACTCATCTATTGACCCTCCTAAAACCTTGCTTGGTAGGATGGGTATTGTGGATCTAAGTGATGATCCTTACAAGTACAAATTGGAAGTTTACTATCCCACAAATTCTTTAAGAAAGATTTCTACCATGTCCACTTGTCCACCAACCTTAATAACAATAAAGGTGAGATTCTAGTGTTGGGTCTGCTTTCTATTATGAATGCTTTGCTTCTCTTACATTGTAGTTTATTATGTTTTTCTATTAAATAGAAGCCAATTAGACACACCACTATTCTAATGTGAACCAAGACCATTACAAAAGTTTTGAATTTTCATCATAGAATTATCTAAATAATGCTATATTACTACAAAAACAATGAAACCTAATTTTAGCTTAAAATATAATTTTAATTTTGAGGCTACAAGCATTGGAACATCCACGCCTCCTAATCGAGGATCGAATATCTATACAATTTGTACCAAATCAAAGGTTTAAGCACTAGAATCTTTGATCCCAATAATTTAATATATTCCAAAAAAAAATTTAATTGAACTTGAAATGAGTTTTCATAACGTTAGCAACATATATAATATAATATGATAGATTATTCAAGAAGTAGCTACACCTAGGATCTACAAATTTACAATGGCTATGCTAAGAGTATGAACCTTTAGGGTATACAAACCAATATATTCGGTATATAATTCGATATTCAATAGGGCTTTAGTAACAAGGCATATAATGGAGCTACTAAAATTGAGGTTCAAAATTTATTAAGGGTAAATTGGAGGCTTTGTTCAAATTTTGCTGGGATTGAAACCAACAAATTTCAACGCATCCAAAACTGAAAATAAAATGGTAACAAAAGAAAATGAAAATGAAAATGCGTACCGTAAGCGCAGCCCCAGAAACTTGAATGCAGATAATTGAAGTAACCCGAATGCAAAATTGAGGTAGCGTTATATGAATAATTGTGACAACGTCCAAAGCAAAATTGCAGCAATGGCTTATGTACCCGACTCTCAGTGCAGCAATAACGTGCAATGCCATTCAACCCTCAGTGCTCAATCTCCTGCAGGAGCCCAATCTGTCTTTACTGCTCTCATGGTTCTCACAAAGCGCTAGCTTAGTACTCGCAGCATAGCTCGGCCTGGAATGCATGAGCAAATTGCTCTTTTGCGAAAGCACAAAAACACTAAAACATGCACAAAAAAAAAAGCTTCTCCCTAACATGCATAAAGCTTAGAATTGTTTATTCTATTGGGATCACTACTTGAAATGATGGTAAGGTACTAGTGAGATCATTGCTTGAAGTGATGGTAAGGTACTAGTGAAGTAGTGTGCAAGTGAGTACATGAAAATTACACACTATATTTTAAAATATATATATATATATATATATAAGAATATAAGTGGCATAAGGGTTGCACCATTGCTAATTTTTTAAGTGGTGTGACCTTTTGTTACATCACTTAAATTGTGGTAATAATGTGTTTTATTATAGTGATGATTATATCATCTACTTGTAATAATTGCTTTCATAGGTGGATCATTTATATGAACGAAATCGAGATTTGTTCACTTGTCTTTAGGCATCTCATTTGTCACTCATAATGTAAAACCCTGCCCTGGTACACGTGGTTAGGACAAAGTGATGGTTAGGATCGCTAGTAATAACACAACAAAAAAATGACAAATTGGGAATTTGGTGGTGCATGGAAATACATTAAAAATAAACCACTTTGTGTGTGTGTGTATCTCACAAGATTAAACTATACAAAGATCTATGCCAAACCAACCAAGCATGCTCATTAATCTATAAAACTGCTTGTCTCCAATAAACCAAAAATCTATACTACTCTCATAGTATACAAAAGCATATACATCATATATATCAGAGTATTGTGAGGGTCATGCACATATAAATTGTCTACAAAAAAATGTACATGGAAATACACATCAACCAATTATCATAGACATCCTTCTCCTTAGCCCTCTTAGAGCTCTCCTACACCCTTGTAGTCTCCACCTATAACTAAATAAATTCAATATAAAAATAAGTGAGAAGTCTTTACACTTCTTCTGCTAGATGGCAAACAAGTGTTCCACTAGAGGAGAGGAATGGGATACACAGTAAACTAAATCAATGGTTAGTCTCATACATTATCTAAGTAACACATGTAGTACTAACATAATCCCTACTGATGTAAACACTTAGCTAACACAATCACATTTATAAAGACTATCAAGCATAATCAATCATATTTCCATGGTACAAACATATCTACGCATTCATACTTATAACACATTAGCAATCATCACATAAATCAAACATTATTAGATCAATCACAAGATACATTATCATTGTTTTGACTCACAAAGCAATACCAACATATTCACATAACCCATATAACTACTAGCATATCCACACTTAGTATAGCATGTGCAACATTGTTAGAAGTACTCATAATCAAACATTTTCCTATAGATCTTTTATCATTCTTTTATTTACCCAACTCACACTAAGGTTCATTAACCTATGACCCACAACCACTAGACTTCTAGAGGACTAACTATAGGGATGTACATACCTATACCACATACAAGTCATAGGAATGAACACACCTACACTCTCCAACTCCCAAGATGAGGCCTAAGATAAAAATCTCACTAGTGCATCACAATGGAGGTCAACCCATAACTACCTTCAAGTTTCCTCATTATCAACCAATCCACACCTTCATGTTGGTGCCACTTGCCAATGACCACTACCTGCATCATTGCAAAGACATGTACTAATCTAGGCTAGTTTAAGCCACCACATGTCATACTCACAATATATTTAAAGCAAACATATGACATGAGATTATGACTTCAATGATATAACTTTATCCAAAGCAAGCAATCAAGGGGATAAAGCTGAAGGGGATGGTTGTTGACTTTGATGAGAATGGTTGTTGGGATGTTAACCTTGAGAGGGTGGATGTTGGGATGTTCAATTTGAGGTGGTGGCTGTTGGAAATTGTCAATTCCAACTACTACACCCATGTGATTCCAATCACTACATCCATGTGACCCCAACTACTCCTAACCACTTATCTCCTATGAAACAACAAAGCCACATGATGATCAACCACCTTGCCTATTAAGGTGAAGGAATAAATAGAGGTAGTCGAAGATATTAAGCAAGCTAACTAGGAGGGAGAACATTAGTCTCAATGAAGAGAGCTTGTGTAAGGAAATTTGAGTGAGAGGCAAGGAATAGCACTTGAAAGAGGTTGAGATAATCTATTATAAGTGTCTTGTCTTAAGCTTTGGCTCTATGGTGAGTAATTGAGGATTGAAAGAAGACATGTGTGACCTCTAAGATCCTTGGGAGAATTGTGAGTTGATATTGGCTTCTTAGATTTGATGTATTTTTCTCCTTGTGTTCTTATTTTCTAAGCTAAACTTGCTTAGGAAGCTTGTGGAATGGGTCCTTTTGGGGTTTATTGATGATAAAGTGTCATTAAGTCGATGCGTCGATGGGACCGTGTATACGCAGCTGCGTTGACGTGGCCCCGTTTACACAGCCACCTATCCCGGCCTATAAATAAGACGACCTTCCACCTCATTTAGGAATCCTTTTGTCATTTGTAGCTAGACTCTTTTAGTTTTTTTCCATAGGAGTTAAAATATTTTCCCAAGTGCATGCCTGCAATGTGATGCTTGTAATTGTATGGCACCTTTATTCGAGTGTGACGTACTTGAACGTGCACATGACCGGAAATAAAGATCGAGATTACTTCATCATTGCAGCATTCACTTAGTTTCAATAGTTTAATCATTATTGTTAATTTTTATTGTTATTTATTATTTTCTTAGTTAATATTTCTTTATTGTCATTTACTATTCCTGTTGTTAAATGCGAAATGAGTATGACTTAATCACGAGCATTTAAGTGTAACTACTTGGTAACCCAGTAGCGTACCTAGGATCTGTGCTTGGTAATCCTAGTAGTAGTTGTGCACAAGGTCCAAGATGTGTACGGATGATTAAGGAACGGATGCTCATCGCACTTAGGTTAGCTTAGACTTCATTTCCTATTACTCATTAGTTTAATCATGATTATTCTCCATTGTCTCTAGGAGTAGCATTAATTTAGGATCACATCATACGCCTCACTCTGGACTAAACCATACATGACAAAGCAAATACTAGTCCAGGTGGGAAGATAGCAAACTGCAATCAACGTGTAACTATCTAGATACCACAACTAGCCTATCCACAGAGTTCGACCGGATCATGCGTGAACGCTCGTATTCGTATGGTTGAGTGTAGGGATACCTAGCCACTCATCATTGGCGTCGTTGCCAAGGATGATGCTAGTTATTTAGATTAGTTACATCATACAAGATCATTGTAACAAGGACTTGACGATATATCTTTTAGAAAGAAATAATTATAAAAAGTCACATACAAATTCACACACAATTTCACAATCATGCCTCTCCTACAAAACGATAATAATGCCACATCTAGTGAGGAAGTTCATTGGAGAACCAACGAACTATATGACGATGAAGATTGGAGTACACAACCTAAAGTGGAGGTTTCTTATAAACATGAACAAAAGCAACATCATCCCAACACACGAAGGTATAACTTACAAGATGACGATGAACCACCACTGGCCACTGCAAGCTTAACACAAATACAGGAGGCANAATGCAACAAGAGAGACCTTAGGAATGTATGCCCAAGGTCAACTATACGAACTACGAACCCATCAAATCCAAGAGCTTATTAAACGGGTAGTAAGGGAAGAGTGTTGAAAAACATCAACGGGACCAAAATCTCAACTTAACAAAGGTCCATGATCATAAAAAGGAGAAATCGACCAATCTCAAGGTGGAAACATCATCTTTTCCAACACAACAAACATTGGAATAAGCCGAGGCAAAGATCAATAAGATGTTGGAATGGACGTATCAAAAGTATGGAGAATTTATCAATATTATTGGAGATAGAGTTTTGACAACCCAAGAAGCAGGACAAAACATTAGACAATCGGAAAGAAGGGATAAGGAAAATAAGAGCTCAACTTCCAATCATACGTATGAATGCAACATATGCCTATACGATCACCCCAAGGGCCAATGCCCAATATTGTTACATTTACATGAGCATTGGAAAATACGTTACATCCAGAGTTCATATAGAGATACTATGTTCGATCACAGTGGAAACAACCCTAGTCATGGGGGAGACCACCACTAAACTAGAGGCACCCTTCGTATCATCCAAACCCAAACGCTTATCTTGTTCAACATCCTATTTCTCAAACAGGGCCAATGCACTTTATCTCACCATAGTACCATTCTCCTCAATACTATCAGCCCATGCCTCCAACACAGCCACCACCTTGTGCACCCTATACTCCTCCTAACTTTCAACATTCTCATTTTTTCCCTCCTTCTACACCGCCACCAACTGTTCCTAAGGTGTCTACACCACAGCAACAACCCATGAACATTACTTGTGCTACTACTTCCAACAGCAGCGAGAGACCTCAACAACATTGGAAGCATCCCTTCTTTAAACATGACTGTAAAAAGGGACAACACAATTCTGAGGCCACTGCATCCTCCAATGCAGCACAAGCCCCACACTGTGGTTCACCCTTACCTTTGAACCTGACACCTCATGTTACTCTATCTAGGCCACTAATCAACACTCCAACAACCATGGGGCCCAATGAATATTGCCACATGGGGAGACATGTTGATCCTTGCATACCATCTTACGGTCACAAGTACCATAGTCGGTCAACTCCTTATAAATTAACCACATCTTATAACTTGCCCAACTATGTCAACTATAATCAAGTGTGTGAACCCTGATGGGGTACGTATGACCAAGTTCCAATATTTCCAACATGCAAGGATCCTCATCTTCCATTTATTAATCCTTGCCATCCTCAACCATTTAGTTATGGGGGATATCCCTCATTCTAGTAACAAGAAGGATTAATAACCACTTTTTATTTTCTTTAATTTTACAACTTTTTGTTTACCAGTATTTCAGTTTTCAATTTCTTATTTTCTCATTTTGTCTTTTTATCTTTTTACGCTTTTATAAGTAATCTCATCTACAAATAAAACACTCATGTGGATTGTTGGTTGAGGTGTGTTCTATGTTATCGAGTCTTGATGATCAATTATTTGGATAGTGAGCCCATTGCACCCACTCATCCATTCTATAAATAAGAGGTTCTGTTCGAGGGTACAGTGATATTCTTGACATTCTTGAAACTTAAAATTAATTTTGTGCTCATTGTACCCAGAATGAAGAAGGATGGACCAAGAGGAAATGATTAGGGTGTGACATCAAGGGGACTTGCAGATTCTCTTTGGTGACGTCTGTGGGAGTTATCATGCAATGTGGTTGTACTAAGATCCTTGTAGATCTAATGAAAAATGGGAGTAAGAGTAATCAAAAGGGCACTTAAAATCAAATACTGTTCTAGGGGGTCCCACTAGAAAGACATGCATCCATGCCTGAAGTTTGGTGATTTCTCTAGATTCAGTGAAGTGAGAAAAAAAAGAAAGAAAGAGAAAAAGCAAAAGAAAAAGGAAGTGCCACAAAACAAAAATAACTCCTCCCTTGAAAAAAACACCAAGTGATCGTACGCCTTGTTGTTATGGTACTCTCATAATTGTTCATCATGGGATGAAACAATGCGATGTCACTGATTAGAGGAATGTACTTGGTCCTGATCTTGGAACAATGGGTTAATGACACGTTAATCATGCTTTACATGCAAGATTCACTGTGCCCTGACTCAATGTCTCACATCCCAATCTTTGCAATCCTTTCTCCGATTCATTCCATCTTGTTGTTCATGTATTTGTGACTCATGCCTTGTATGGCATTGAATTCATACCTCATCATGGTGGTATCAACATGTGTGTCTTTTGTTGCATTGGTATAGATTACATTTAACCCTTCTAGTGCCTACGGACATCTTAAGGTGTAGTTACGCAAGGGCATATAGGTTGGAACCTGGTTTGGGGAGGACCCACTTGCGTGACTTTTTTAATTTGTATTTTTTGCACACCACCACATCCTCTTATACCCTTCGAGTATTTCATTGCCAAACCTATTCTTTCCTTTGTCATTATTTTATCAAACGTTCCTCCAAACTAGGTTCGACATTAAACTTTTAGGGCAACTTCCTTGAAAAATCTCTAACTCTAAAATCACACTAAGTAAAGAATTTAGCATTTATTAAAGGCAATGAGTAAGCTATGAAATCATTGAACTTTTTTCAATAACCTTACTAACAATTGATCTTTGTGTGATTATAGCTGGCACCTAAAAGAAGACAACAAGGAGGACCTTCTCAAGGTGCAACCGAATGACCTGGGGGAGGCAGAGGCCAAGGACCTCATGCAGAACATACAGGCAGAAGGAAATCATTCAGCATCCATCATGAAACTCCTGTGTACTGACCTAAATCCTCGATGTAAGGATGGAAGGGAAATAGATACCGAGAGATCATCGGGCAGGCACAACTGACCCTGCCTTCACCCGAGGGCAAGCTGGAAAAGTAAACGAAGGCAGAGTGCCTTGGATGGTCAGCATGCAAATCAACCAAGGACTTCCTCGAGCATAAGCTACGACTAGCATTGGAGTTATCATAAACGATTTCTTAAAACATGTAAATGCACGTAAAATGTAGACATGAGCCGTGAGATGTAAGATGTAAGTGTAAACGTAAGGCGTAAACAAGACGTAAACTAGACTGAATGTGTAAATTGAACGTAAACTAAATGTAAGCAAAAATGTAAATAGAATGTAAAAATAGAACATGAAATAGAAAATCGAAATAATGTTTGGTTGGAAAAATAGAAATAATGTATTGCTTAGAAAAGATGTGCACCGGTCAAAGTGTAGCTGTGTGTAGATGGCAGGTTGAACGCCTAGCTCTAGGGTGATGTAACATGATGATGTGATGAATGTGAGAAATTCTTGGATGCCAAAAATTAGGTGTGCTGAGCATCCAAGGATTGCAGGTTTTGTACTTTCTCATAATTGCCAATGTCTCTAATTGCCAACCCCCGATTTATGTGAATTGACAGGGTATTTATAGGGTTGGGCTGGGCTCCAACACAAAATTCCAAAATGGAATCAACAGTTGGGAGATGAAAGGAAAGTAGATCCAGTGACATGTATCCAATGGATAGTTGTGCTCGGGTTGGATGTGTGCTGGCGAGAGTTAGAAGTGTGTCGGACAGTTGTGCACGAGTTGGATGTGTGTCAGCAAGCTACATTCTTGACCAGGTACATCACTTTTTACAATTTATGGGTTATTCAAGCCCATGAAAGTACATTTGATTTAGACCATGAGGGCCTAACTATCCCATAAATAAATATTTACAATGAAATGTACAAGGGAAATTTGACCTATCTTGCTTGAAACTTCTTTGTCCTTGAGTTTTTCTGGAATTTTCTGGAAGTTGCTAATGCTAAGAATTTTCTGCCATTCTCTAAAATTTTTTGGAATTTTCTAGAAGTTGCTGAGGCTAATAATTTTCTACCATTCTCTGAAATTTTCTAGAAGTTGCTGATGCTAAGAATTTTCTGAAATTTTCTGGAATTTTTTGGAAGTTGCTGATGCTGAGAATTTTCTGTCATTCTCTAGAATTTTTTGAGAGTTGCTAATGCTGAGAATTTTTTGGAATTTTTGCCATTTTTTGGAATTTTCTAGGAGTTGGTCACATTGGACTTACGCTGCCAGCGTGACCTAGACGTCAATGAAAAAAATGAGCATTTTTGGAGCTAAAATGTGAAGTTCTAGAGGCTGAAACTTGGAGAAATCATTAATGGACCTTGAGGGTGACTTGTCCCTTCAAAATTAGACCACTTTGATGTTGTTTTGAGGCTGTTTTGAGCCTGTTTTGACTCAATTTCGGGGCTCCAAAAGTTGGTGACGCTGATCCTTACGCTGTGCAACGTAAGAAAATGTAGCTCCTGCGTAATCAACTAAAAATACCTCATTTAAGGCCCAAATTTTGATTTTCTAGAGGCTAGGAGCTACTAGGGACCTTGGTGAAGGTCATGGGGGGTCCTTGTGCTCAATTTCGGCCTATTTTGACTTAGTTTCGGGGCTCCAAAAGTTTGTGACGCTGATCCTTACGCTGTGCAACGTAAGAAAATGTAGCTCCTGCGTAATCAACTAAAAATACCTCATTTAAGGCCCAAATTTTGATTTTCTGGAGGCTGGGAGCTGCTAGGAACCTTGGTGAAGGTCATGGGGGCTCCTTATGCTTGATTTCAGCCTATTTTGACTCAATTTCGAGGCTCCAAAAGTTCGTGATGATGATCCTTACGCTGGGCAACGTAAGAAAATGTAACCAAAGTGTACTTAGCCAAAACCAAGCATTTTGAGCCCAAAACTTTTGATTCTGGATGCCAGAAGTTAATGCAGCCACCTATGGGCCCCGGGGGGACCTTGCTTGTTGAATCGTGAACCATCAAGGGCTATTTCGGAGGCCTCCAAGTTTGGTCATGCTATACTCATGCTTGGGCGGCTACATGACTTAACTTGAATCTTTTCTGAAAGTGCTAGGCCAAAATTAGTGGTATTTCATTGGCCCCTCTTTGTTGATGTTTAGAGGAATCTACCTGAGAGGTGTTGACAAATAAGTGCAAAACACCATGAACAAAAAAGTACCAAACATTATCCATCAGCCTGCTGGATGTCATCGCATCGTGTCCAATAGAATATAGGATTAGGAAAATGTAGTTTGGGATGCAACGGGAGGGGATTGGTTGAAACCAGGGGAAGCCAAGAGTTGGTCAAGGGTGATAATTGTTGTTGAGATCTATGGGAGAGGACTGCTCTCTTGTGAACAAGTTATATCTTTGGTCTTCATCCATAGCCAGTGTCTAGTAGACTCGGAGCCAAGACGTAGGAAGGTACGTTCTTTGGAGAAACAAGACTTTTATAGAGTGTTCACAGGGCCCGTTGTAAATAGCCAAAGCCATGCGATGGTGTGCAACATGGTCTCTTTGAGACACAAGTGTAACTGTTTTTCAAGACGATTGCCTTCTTGCCTGGGGCTTGTACGAGAATAGCCAATAGTCTTTTGTTTATGATGTCAACGGGGTCATGAAGATCTTTTTCATGCATTTCGCTCTTTGACCCTTTTTTCAGTCTTTTTGAAAGAGCTTGCTTTTTGTGTCATGCTTGTGTATGAGCACTTGCATTTTGCATCATGTACTATGTATTGTGTTTTGCATCACAACTTCTTAAAGAGCTACAGTGTGCAACAGTGTATCAAGAGTGTTGAGCTGAGTGGAATGTATCTGGGGGTATAACTGAGTAGGACATGATGGAGGAAATAGTGGATGTATCGAGAGTCGAGAATGTACTTATGAACGAATTGATTAACCTAGTTATGTGCGTTAGGAAATATGTGATACCTTGTCGTCATGATGAAGTGCATCTATGCACGAATGCCTCAGAGGTGTCATCCTGCAAACACAACTCCAAGAAGACAAGAAAATCACAAATGAAACAATCAGCTAAACACTTTAAACAAGGAGATGGAGTCATTGCGTGCAATTTTCAAAGCATACAGAATCATGAATAGCATTAGCTTTATTAGAGCCTATGAGATAAATCATGCAGCAAGTCTTTGTGGAACATGAACAGCCGATTGCAGCGACACATCTTTTCAAGTTTTTCCTGGTCGTTGATGATGTCACCAGTTTATAGTCTTAGTGGACTGTTGTGGATTAGTTTCGAGTCATAACCCCTTGGATGGCACCAGTTTAGCATCGTAGCGGACGATGCATTGCTAGTTTATAGTCATAGCGGACTGTGAAGAGGCAAACTAGTTTATAGTCTTAGTGGACTCTGGATGCTAGTTTCATGTCATGGCATACGGCTGTAGCAGTTTAGTGTCATATCAGACAAAGCTCTGTGGTATCGGTTTTAAGTCATGATGTCAGGACTACTCTGTGGTATCAGTTTTAAGTTATGATGCTAGGACTACTCTGTGGTATCAGTTTTAAGTCATGATGCTAGGACTATTCTGTGGTATCAATTTTAAGTCATGATGCCAGGACTACTCTATGGTATCAATTTTAAGTCATGATGCTAGGACGACTCTATGGTATCAGTTTTAAGTCATGATGCCAGGACTATTCTATGGTATCAATTTTAAGTCATGATGCCAGGATTACTTTATGGTATCAGTTTTAAGTCATGATGCCAGGACTACTCTGTGGTATCAGTTTTAAGTCATGATGCCAGGACTATTCTATGGTATCATTTTTAAGTCATGATGTGAGGACTACTCTGTGGTATTAGTTTTAAGTTATGATGCCAGGACTACTCTGTGGTATCATTTTTAAGTCATGATGCCAGGACTATTCTGTGGTATCAGTTTTAAGTCATGATGCCAGGACTATGATGTACCTCAAGTTTATCAGACATAGTACCTTTTCAAGTACAAGTGATTTGTAGGATTGGCGAACTCATTTTTTTCCATGTCAGCAAGTTTGAATGCTCCATTTTTGTATGCCTTGGTGACTAGATAAGGCCCTTCCCAGTTGGCTAAGAATTTATCTGGATGTTCTCGGGCAGCCTTAAGGACTAGATCTCCTTCTTTGATAGGGCATTTATGAAGATCGTGCTTGTGCCTTTTTCTCTGTTGTTTTTGGTACCATTCAATTTGATCAAGTGTTCATACATATTCCTCCTCTACCGAGTCAAGGTTGGTGATGCTTAGTTCATTTTTTTGACTTTCATCAAGGAGACCGGAGAGAGTTATCTGCAATGAGGGAACCTGCAATTATAAAGGTAAAACAACTTCAAATCTGTATACAAGACTATATGGAGTTTTACCTGTGGATGTTCGATGTGTCATTCTATAAGCCCACAATGCATATACTAATTGTTCATGCCATCGTTTCTTGCTCTGATTCAACATCTTTTTGAACACCATGATGACAGTTTTTTTTGTAGCCTCCGCTTAATCATTGCTCTGTGGGTAGTAAGATGATGAAAATTCATGTTTAATGCCTAGACTTTCACAAAAGCTTTTGGTATCTGCGCTGCTAAATTGTGGCCCATTGTCGGTGACGATGGTCATTGGAATACCAAAATGAGTCACGATATTTTCCATTATGAAGGTGCAAATGTGTTTTGACGTAGTCTTCCTAAGAGGAATAGCTTCCACCCACTTTGTGAAATATTCAGTTGCAATGATAATGAAGCTATGGCCTACTGAAGATGATGGCATTATTAGTCCAATTAAGTCTAAACTCCATTTTTGGAATGGCCATTTGATTTCTGTGGTATGCAATTCATTGGGTGGTACATGTATTAGATTACCATGCTTTTGGCAAATGTCACATGTTCTGACCTTGGAGACGCAATCGTATCCCATGTGTGGCCAGTAGTAACCTAAGCACCTAATCTTTATTGCCATTTCTTTAGGTGTTATGTGTCCTCCACAAAGTCCTTCATGGATTTTTTCTACGATCGTTTTACCATCAGTGCTACTAACGCACAT
>MNCI01034267.1:187093-219599 GCA_015680685.1 Gnetum montanum | reverse complement strand
ACTAGGTCATACAAACTTAAAGAAATATTCTTTTGTTTTAAGGCTTGTGTGACCTAGGTCAACGCATTTGTTAGGTCTTTACCGTTTGGGACATTCTTATCCTTAGAGATTTGGTCCATTTGACCTAGCATTCGTATTTCTCATGGAGGGGTTTTTACGTTAGTAGCTGAGGATGCTGGGTTTGGGATATGACTCACGACATCATCTTTGTTTTGGTGACTTGTATTAGGTTCATTAATGGACGGAGTCATGGGAATGGTGCTTAGCGGTGTAGGCTTTGGCCATCCTAATTTGTGTCCATGGTTTTCTCTCTCCATGCGCTCTCTTTTTTCTCTTTCCAAGCGCTCTCTTATTAGCCTATAGACAATACGTTCTCGCAAAGGTCATCGAGAAGTGAAGGCGGGTTGTGTGCCAAGGTGTTTTGGCACCTGGACCACAAAGGGAATGGATCAGTTTTTAGATGGTATGTTTGTTGTGATGGCAACCAAAGGAGGTATGCAGATGATGAATGGTTTTGATGGTGTGGGGATGTGCGCATGGTGAAAGGGGTTTGAGGATATGTTGGGGTAGGTGTGTTTTCTAAATGCCCACGAATCACAAAAGGTTTTCGAGGAACATCTTGTCTATCTTCTACATGGATAGTATTAATCACATATGGTGCATCATTGGTATTGGTATTGAGAGGATCCTTGTAGACTCCCATGGATTGGTTTTGGGGTCTTACCGAGTTTTTCTCATCAAACACCACTTCACCCCTATCAATCATGTGTTGTATGTCTTGTTTCAACGTAAAGAAGTAATCAGTCCCATGACCACATCATTGGTGATATTCAAAAAACCTATCCAACCTAAAGCATTTTGGAATGGGAGGTTCGTTGGCTGTTGCTAAGGCTGGATTTTTGGCCAATTTGCAAAAGCGATCATGTCTTTGTGAGGCCGCAGGAGAAATTTGTTTGTGTTGAATTAGCCCAACCTTTAGAAGTTGATCAAGTAGTTGTGAAGGCTTCATGGGCAATGGTGTGTATTGAGTAGGGTCTTTCCTTTTGAAGGTCTGGGCATGACCTATGTTATTGTTTCTATTTGAAGAATTTTCAGGTGTAGGAGTGGGTGTGGTTCTTTCATAGTTGTTTGGGATAGCGGGTTGTTTTCCCTTTTGTCCTAGGTGACTAGGTTAGGCTGTTTCAGCCACTACTGCTACCGTTGTTTTGGATTTATCTTTCCTTGTGTGTTGGCTCCTAAAGGTTGAGTAGGCTAGGTCATTACTTGTTTGTGCAGCCTCTTCTATGTCTTTAATTTGTACAAATTCCTGACTCAAAGTATAGGGTTTTAGATAATAAAGCTTTGATTTAATGAAGTCATTTGCGGCCGTCTTAAGGATGGTAAGTAGATATGTTTCAGGAATAGGTTCGTGAAGCTTATTCAGGGTGGTGCTCCATCTTTGGATAAAATTCTCTGTTGGCTCTAAAGGTGCTTGTTTAATTTGGATCAAGCTATCTAATGTGGCTTCAGGTTTTAGATTGTATTTGAAACAAGTGAAAAATTGGTGCAACAAATCCTCCAGAGAAGATATAGAGCTACGAGGTAAGGCTCGGTACTAGTTTAAGGCTCTTCCTGCTAAGGACATAGCAAATATATGTAGAATTACATGGGGCCATGCCTGAAGAAAAAGACTTTCGGTTCGGAATGTCACTAGGTAGGCATTTGGATCTCCCTCTCCATTGTACTTGGTCAACTAAGGTAATGAGACTCCTTTTGGCAAGGTTAAGGGTGGAACTGAGGGATCATTCGGGTCATCTTAATAGAAATCTAGTACTTTGACTTCCTCATTGTTCAAAGTTTTAAGGTGTTTTAATTCCTCTACCAAGAAATGCATCATTTTTTTGTGTCTGCCCATTCTTGGGCGGTAGGTAGACTAGTGGTTTGGGTTGATGGTAATTAATAATGACTCGATTGTGGCATCATTTGTGGAAAAATAGGTTGTTGGACTGTTGTCTGTTGTGGCGGGACAACATTCAGGGCTAAGATTATGGGATGTGATACAGTATAATGAGTAGATGGGCTTTGCTGAACAGCTGGTGGGACCCACTACCCAGTCACAGGCTGTGAAGTGATCGTTGGTGTTTGTTGGATTTGCACTTGAGGTACATAATGGATGGATGTGGAAGCAGGTATGACTGATGGCATTCCAATCACTTGAGGTCAAGAAATCATTCCTGCATTAGTCTGTTGGGATTGTGTTTATAATGGTATGATGGAAGTAGATGCATTAGTTCAAATGTTGGACTTGGAGAAGATGGGGATGGGAATGGCTACTTCCCGTAAGGAAGCTAGTGGTGGAAATATTGTTTCTTCCAAGAACAATTGAAACAGTGGGTTTGTATGGGCATGGGAGCTAACGGTATGGTATGATTCTCCATGTTCAGATTGGGCTACAAAGTCATCTTCTTCATCTTGAGGCTCTATGGGAGGTAGCTGTAAGGCTTGACTTCTGGCCATGAGAAGTTGGGATATGAGTATATGATGGTGTTCAGAGAGCGGATTATGTCAAATGCTGAAGGGATGAACTCACGACCTTCCTTATGGATAAGTTCATAGTCTCGTTTTGCTTCCCTTTCTGTACGGTCGATAGGTAGGTTGGCTTGGATTTTGACACATATGAAGTTGTACTGTTTAGGTGTAAGAGTGGCATAGGTAGGGTCTTTGCCCTATATCCTAAGTGATTGGCATGTAGGGACTTGAGGGTTTACTTGTCCAATGACAGTTATGGATTCCGTAGCAGTCATAGGGTTCGAAGTTTCAGCGATTGGTAGTGTTACTAGGTTGATTTAGAAGGATTCCATGATGAATGTGAGTAGACTGGGCTGGATGAATGGGGTTGGATTGCAAGCAATTACACCGTGACCGACGTGACACAAACACAGCGTGACCAACAAGACAAGCTCAGCATGACCAACAGGACAAGCTTAGCATGACCAATAGGACAAGCTCAGTGTGACCAACAGGGACAAGCTCAACATGACCAACGTCAGCGTGACCAACGTTAGCATGACCAACAAGCAGTGTATGAACACTGAAAATGTTTCTAAGTGTCCAGCGTGTGAACACTAAAAATTTATCTAGGTGCGAATTATGGTGAATTCAGCTTTAAAATGGATACATTTTATGTGTTTTTGTTGAAAAAAACAATGTAGCGGTATTGTAGCAGTGTGAGCACGGTAGCAGCATGAGCACTATAGCAGCGTGAGCACTATAGCAATGTAAGCACTGTAGCAGCGTAAGCACTATAGCAGTGTGAACACTGTAGCAGCATGGTTTCAGCACTTGGTTTGGGCAACGTTTGAATAGGTAACATGATCAACGTTTCGATTAAATAGAAAACAAGTTCAGCCCTCCTTCTAGCACCAAAAACTGTACTGACCTAAATCGTCAGTGTAAGACTAGAAGGGAAATAGACACCGAGAGATCGTCGAGCAGGCACAGCTGACCCTGCCTTCACCCGAGGTCAAGCTAGAAAAGTTAACGAAGGCAAAGTGCCTTGGATGGTCTGCATGCAAATCAACCAAGGACTTCCCCAAGCATAAGCTACGGCTAGCGCTGGAGTTATCGTAAACGATGTCTTAAAACGTGTAAATGCACGTAAAATGTAGACATGAGCCGTGAGACGTAAGATGTAAGTGTAAACGTAAGGCGTAAACAAGACGTAAACTGGACTGAATGTGTAAACTGAACGTAAACTAAATGTAAGCAAAAATGTAAACAAAACGTAAAAATAGAACATAAAACAAAAAATTGAAATAATGTTTGGTTGGAAAAATGGGAATAATGTATTGCTTAAAAAAGATGTGCACCGGTCAAAGCGTAGCTGCGTGTAGATGGCAGGTCGAACGCCTAGCCCCAGGGTGATGTAACGTGATGATGTGATGAATGTGAGAAATGCTTGGATGCCAACAATCAAGTGTGCCAAGTGCCCAAGGATTGCAAGTTCTATACTTTCTTAGAATTACTAATGTCTCTAATTGCCAACCCCCGATTTATGTGAATTGACAAGGTATTTATAGGGTTGGGCCGGGCTCTGGCATAGAATTCTAGAATGGAATCAATGTATCCAATGGATAGTTGTGCTCGGGTTGGATGCATGCTGGCGAGAGTTGGATGCGTGTTGGACAGTTGTGCACGAGTTGGATGTGTGTCGGCAAGCTACATTCTTGACCATGTATATTGCATTTTACAATTTATGGGTTATTCAAGCCCATGAAAGTACATTTAATTTAGACCGTAAGGGCCTAACTATCCCACAAATAAATATTTACAATGAAATGTACAAGGGAAATTCGACCTATCTTGCTTGAAACTTCTTTGTTCCTAAGTTTTTCTAGAAGTTGCTGATGCTGAGAATTTTCTGCCATTCTCTGAAATTTTTTGGAATTTTCTGGAATTTGCTGAGGCTAAGAATTTTTTGCCATTCTCTGAAATTTTCTGGAATTTTCTAGAAGTTGCTAATGCTGAGAATTTTCTGGAAGTTGCTGATGCTGAGAATTTTCTGTCATTCTCTGGAATTTTCTAAGAGTTGCTGATGCTAAGAATTTTCTGGAATTTTCTACCATTTTCTGGAATTTTCTGGGAGTTGGTCACGTTGAACTTACGCTGCCAGCGTGACCTAGGCGTCAGTGAAAAAATGAGCATTTTTGAAGCTAAAATCTAAAGTTCTGGAGGCTGAAACTTGGAGAAATCATTAATGGACCTTGAGGGTGACTTGTCCCTTCAAAATTAGACCACTTTGATGCTGTTTTGAGTCTATTTTGACTCAGTTTCGGGGCTCCAAAAGTTGGTGACGCTAATCCTTATGCTGTGCAGCGTAAAAATGTAGCTCATGCGTAATCAACTGAAAATACCTCTTTTAAGGCCCAAATTTTGATTTTCTAGAGGCTGGAAGCTGCTAGGGACCTTGGTGAAGGTCATGGGGGATCCTTGTGCTCGATTTCGGCCTGTTTTAACTCAATTTTGGGGCTCCAAAATTTTGTGACGCTGATCCTTACACTGTGCAGCGTAAGAAAATGTAGCTCCTGCGTAATCAACTAAAAATACCTTATTTAAGGCCCAAATTTTGATTTTTTGGAGCCTGGGATCTACTAGGAACCTTGGTGAAGGTCATGGGGGGTCCTTGTGCTCAATTTCAGCCTATTTTGACTCAATTTCGAGGCTCCAAAAGTTCATGACGCTGATCCTTACGCTGGGCAGTGTAAGAAAATGTAACCAAAGTGTACTTAGCCAAAACTAAGCATTTTGAGCCCAAAAATTTTGATTCTGGATGCTGAAAGTTGATTCAGCTGCCTGTGGGCCCCGAGGGAACCTTGCCTATTGAATCGTGAACCATCGGGGGCTGTTTCGAAGGCCTCCAAGTTTGGTCATTGTGTACTCATGCTTGGGCGGCTGCATGACTTAACTTGAATCTTGTCTGAAAGTGCTCGGCCAAAATTAGTGGTGTTTCATCCTATTACTGCATAATCTATCCAAGAAAAGGTAGGAGAGGTCAGGGCCCGAGCCTATGAAGAGGAACGACGGCTATTTGTGGCATGGCATGTCAAGGCCAATCAAGTGTTCTCGCAGCTGCCGTGTCCATGGAAAGTGCTGACTCCATCAAACATTGGAACATCAGTATGCACAGCTCATAATCCATGGATGGAAGAGAAAGAAATGTCAGGCGCTTCTTCAATGGTATCAATCTCAGAAGCCTGATGCACAGGACAAAGGAAAGAAACCCATGGAGGAGCCACCACTACCAAGAACCCCATGAGTTCCAAAAATTTTGTCTTTTGTATCTATGTCCAAATTTTGTTTAATTCTCCACTGCGGCATGAATAAATTTCTAGTTAGTCAATAATCCCATACCTATCCACTGTGTATTCAATTGAGCTTTTTCCTCACTTTGACTCGAGGATGAGTTTTTACTCAGTTGTGGGGGTATGATAAAGTGTCATTAAGTCGATGTGTCGATGGAGCCGCGTATACGCGACTGCGTCGACGCAACCTTCCTATGTCGACGGTGCCCCATTTATGCAGCCACCTATCCCGGCCTATAAATAAGATGGCCTTCCACCTCATTTAGGAATCCTTTTGTCATTTGTAGTTAGACTCTTTCAGTTTGTTTCCATTGGAGTTAGAATATTTTCCCAAGTGCATGGCTGCAGTGTGATGCTTGTAATTGTACGGCACCTTTATTCGAGTGTGACGTACTTGGACATGCACATGACTAGAAATAAAGATCAAGATTACTTCATCATTGCAGCATTCACTTAGTTTTAATAGTTTAATTATTATTGTTAATTGTTATTGTTATTTATTGTTTTNTCAAGATTATTCTCCATTGTCTCTAGGAGTAGCATTAATTTAGGATCACATCATACGCCTCACTTTGGACTAAACCATACGTGACAAAGCAAATACTAGTCCAGGTGGGAAGACAACGAACTATGATCAACGTGTAACTATCTAGATACCGCAACTAGCCTATCCACGGAGTTCAACCGAATCGTGCATGAACGCTCGTATTCGTATGGTTGAGTGTAGGGATACCTAGCTGCTCATCAATTGAGATAGGCTCTACATCAATATGTAAAGACATCATAATCATATCATGAGATCCAGAACATCATAACATATAAATTGCCATCATAATAAACCAACTTGTCCCCGATAACCCACTAAGATCACACATACATATATAAATCATAATCATAATGTAATACCCAAGGCCTACGAAAGGGATATAACATATAACCACTTACATACTTATTTGAATGAGTCTTCTACTTGAACCAAAACCTTGGCTTTAATACCAATTGTAACAACAATGCCCTAGAGAGGGCTACTGAACATTACCTTAAGTTCCAAAATTACCAAGTGTTCTAGAATATACTCAAGATGTATTATGCCTTAAAATATTCAAGGACTTGTGAGTACAAGAGTCCACAACATGCATGTTACCTATTAGCTCAATGATTAGGAATGTCACAAAGATAGCTCAAACAATTATATAAGCAATAGGACTAATGTAACGTACGCATATAATAATCACATAGAACATCACCCAACACATGAGACAATAATCCTTGACAGAGCTAAGATGTGTCCCAATACTACATGTATTTAACCCTAAACCTCCTCTGCATGGAGTAGGAACAGTGCCATGCCAAAGAGCAAAGCCTAGGCTACCTACATGTCCTTGTGACATAGTACATAAAGAACCAAGACCATGTAGTTCTGCAAGAGGAAATGATGATTAAGATAGCATAGAACTCAAGTGGATCTTCGTATTCTTTTTGGCCCCCATTTTAGAAGGGAAACAACATTTGTATCACCAACAAATATGCTTTCTATAGCATGGAGGTTTATTAGGACAATATGTTATCATAACTATCTAACTTTAGAACTATATAGCTTTGATTCCCTATGAGCTTGCAAGAGGTTGTAAAAACTAAGCTTATGACTTTTAATGTGGTCAGCCTCTTTCTTTTTTATAAGAGAAGTCTAAGCTTAAGCATGGTTGTTCTCTACAAACTTGCAAGGACTCTACAAGTCCAAGTTTGCCTAGGCTTGCTTGTGCATTTCACAAACTCAAACACTCAAGTTCAGCAAAATTAAGAAAACATAAAAGCTTTATAATAAAGGATCATCACCTAGCAACTAAATGCTCATCTTGTCAAGGCTAGGTCTTGGGAGGGTGATGGATGAGTGAAAGCCTAGCTTCTTTTGACTACTTACACCCAAACTTGAACCTAGGTCTTAAAACTTGAGAAACAAGCACCTTACCATGACTCCAAGTAATGATCCCACAAATATTTTATAATATATTTATAATTATTATTTTTAGAATTTCAATAAATTTTGATCGAGTTTGATAAATTTGTTGTGTGTCTCAACCTCAAGTTGTAATGTAAAAATATCATGCAATCATAAAATGCAATGAGACAAGGTGTTAGAACTAGAACTACAGTATCACGATTATACTGTGGCGATGATGCAATCGTAAATGGCAACGAGAGGTGTCAGAACTACTGTATCACGATTATAACTGTGACGATGATACAGAGAATCAATGTCATGTCACGTGTTTCGTGTGATTTCATCGTCCAACGACAACGTTGCATCAAAAGTCTGATCAAATTCTAAATTGAGTCAATCACGAAGAGGGACCTATTCATGGAAGAGGATGTTTTCTATAATAGATAAAGTTATCACAACCCCACATAACATTACTAACAAAACTAGCCCAAAGAAGTTGCTGTGTGTTAGATATAGACATGCCAACCCCACATAACATTATTACCGACACTAACCATCAAACATGTGTAATGTCTATACTGTTAAACCCTTGGCCGTTGTACACGTTGCATGCGACGGTGAAACGTACGTTACTTGACTGTCGCTTCAATTCGTTAATCTTTTTCCCACACTGTTTTTACGTACTTGTGGTACTATCAAGGTTTGGTAAATAAAATAGAGACAGGTAACTATGCCCGTAAACGTGATCTCCAAAGGATACTCTGCCGTTACTGGGTTTGGTTAACTTCTTACTTATGTAGGGTGGCTAAAATCTTCAAAGGTGCATATCCAAG
Source organism: Gnetum montanum (assembly GCA_015680685.1). Classification (NCBI taxonomy): domain Eukaryota; kingdom Viridiplantae; phylum Streptophyta; class Gnetopsida; order Gnetales; family Gnetaceae; genus Gnetum; species Gnetum montanum. The sequence continues at coordinate 210,984 of MNCI01034267.1, read as the reverse complement.
AAGATAGGATTGAAAACCTTTGTAATATGGTCCAACCTCTACAACATAAGAATCGAAGAAATGTCAAGTGAGTTAACCATGTATTGAGTTTCATTACGTAGAGTTGTAATGACCATCTCTTAAAACATGCAAGTAAATTAACAATTTATTTAAGTTTGCGAGATTAAAATAGTATGTGTCCTGAGGAGAACATAAAAGGGGTTGTTGGACTCTAGGAATTTTAAAATTAATTAAGGGAATAAGTTGTTAGAATTGAAAATAACTAGATTAGCTATATATTTATATTTTGGTTCAAAATATCTTTCTCATTGAAAAATTAAATCTTTTTCTTGTAACTACATAACTCACCCTTACCTTCTTTTTAAAGCTATGATTGATGCCCTTTCAAGTAGTGAGTGCCTCCTCTCCAACATTATGCCTAATGCCCTTTCCATCAACATCAACAGGGACCTCCTCTCTAATGATATGATTGATGCCTGCTACCCTTTTGGTCTATGGTTCCTCCTCTCTAACACTATGATTGATGCCCTTTCATTTTACCACCAAGCTATCCCCTTTTGTTTTTTCATGTTTTTTAATCTTTTTACCAAAATAGTCACAAGGGCTAGTAGCACAACCCCCTAAGAGGCAGGAATTGAATCCACAACATTTTCATTAAGAAGTGAATGTTTTGACCACTACACTACACTCTTGGATGCAACCCCTCATTTTCACTATCAATATAACTTTTTCACCTTCAATATAACTTTTACTCTTGAATAATCATAACCATGTAACTTTTACCATCAACACTTGAATAACCGTAACTACGTAATGCAAGCAAACAATGAAGATGGATAGAATCATAATTAATCAAGGATACTAAGCAGAGTCATGGATTTCATTCCGATGAACAAGTCTGAGTTATAAAATTTTAATTAAATTATATATTTTAAAAATCCACACAAATTACAATTATTTTAAAGCCCCAACAAAGTTAGATCGTCTAAAACATTGGTAACAGACTCACGGCATTCCCCGATCCCAACTATGCAATCGACGACGTTTCGGGTATACACAGCCCACACAGACCTGCAACCGTAAAAAAGAATCCTACTTTGTTTGTATTTACTGCTATCCAAGCACATGGTGCCGTTGCTTGGTACTGTTTTCCTTGAGATCTCGCTTGTAACGCCCAAGCATCCCCAGCAAAGTTAGATTTTCTGAAACATTGGCAACAGACTTACGGCATTCCGCGTTCCCAACCACACGAAATCCACGACGTTTTGGTTACGCGCAGCCCGCATGCTTCCGTAAAAGGAATCCTAATTTATTTGCTATTCAAGCACATGGTGCCGTCCTGAGATCTCGCTAACAAATGTAGGGTCCAAAGATTTTGCTCTAAAATTCTTGATTAAACTTTTGCCTTTGCCTTGTTTCCAGGCATGAAATCTTTGGACAAAAAGCTAATGAACAATCCAGCACACATGTGGTGCATTAGTTATAATCAGATTAGATTAGTAAGAGGCCGGGAAGCATATTCCCGATCCAACCACACAGACGGTTCCTGTGCTGAGATGGAGAGATACAAAGCCTATGCTTTGTGGAGGATCAGGTGAAGAACACGCAGCAGAGAAGAGACTGAGCCAGATACCCTTTTCGCCGTAACTTGGCAACAATTTCTGGATCCGGAGAGAGAGAAATTGGGTTCACCAAATTGGAGCCCAACACAGGGTGATCAATCACCTGAATCTCTGTTGCACTTGTAGATGCAGGTGCAGATGCAAATGATGGAGCAGCAGCAGCAGCAGAAAGAGCCCCAAACATTCCAGCCGGCGTTAATGAGCCTTGGTTCCTTCTTGTTTCATTTTTCGCTCAGACCAAGTTTTGTTCTGGGTAGGCTTGTAGCTGGGTTTCCCAGGAAGATGATGAATTTGGTGTTGCTGGATCAATATCATTCATCATTGCAGCAGCAGGATTCACAGAGGGAGAGATGGAGTTTGTTTGATTTGGTGAAGCATGTTGTGATGTTTATTGTGTGTTTCTGTGTGGGGCTTTTAAGGCTGCTTCTGGACCATTTTCCTTCTCCTTTGCCTCTGCCTTCATCTGCCGTTCTGGATGCAATTGTGCCCTCCTCCAGCATCATCATCCCAAACGCTGAAGATCATGATAACAACAACAACAACAACATCCTTGGTAGATCCTCCAGCCGCTATCCCATTGGCAGAGCCCTGTCACAGGTATTCCATTTGTTTAATTCACATGTCAAAAATAAATTATTTTTTTTGGGTTCACAGGTAGGCATTCATTTTTGATTTGTTGTTGGGTTATTTAATTCCGTTGGATGTTATTGTTTTCTGTTGATTGACGGCCTTTAATATATATTCTACAAGTTTTCTGTGAAATTTTGTTCTTGCTCATGACAGTCTTTGCTTCTGGGTCCCTATGGCACTTGATTATTATTGCCTGTTAGCGTGAAAGTAAGTTTGTTAGGATCCTTGATCATTTTAGTTTGTGTGGTTTTGCTGCGAAATCATGTCTTTTGCTTATATTGTTCTAGGCTAGCAACCCCACAAAGCACTTATATTAGTTATATAAGAATTTTTTTTGTACTAATTTCTTGTGGGTGCTTATGTTTTCACTATTACGTTCTCTCCTTTAGTCATTAGGCTTGTGATCTTATCTTATCTACTAAAAGATTTATGTTAGATGCCTTAAGGAGCTAAAAGTTAATAGCTTCGGGACCAATCTTTAAGAATTATATACAGTTTGCTCTAAAATTCAGTTTTGTAATTATGTGTTTCATTGAGGCGATTTCAATGAGATTTCAACATGTAATAGATAGGTTTGAATGATCGTGTTCAGTTTATATACTTTTACGTCGTGCTGGTTACATGCCTTTTTGTAATTGGAAGTTCATTAAATTAGGTAATTATCATTTATCAATGTTTTTTTATCGTATCTGTACTGGCATCTGTACCAGATGGGCTTTGCACAAGATGTTGATGCAAACATTTGAAACAAATTAAATATCAATATATGAAATCTCATTTGCAGAGGCTATACCCTAGAGTACCTCACCCAATGGAAATCGAGCAAGACTCTCAGCAATTAGAGTACAGTAATGTTTATTAGTTTTGTCAAAGAATAACACATCCAGTGCAAAAACAATGAGAAAATTTTAAAACAGATGGAGTTTATGCTTCAAGAAGCAGTGACACAATTTGCATTGCTTATGAAAGCAGTAATGTGTGTGCAGGCTATGTAACGGCTTGAAGCTATTGCATATGTTTATTGAGTCAGTGATGCAAATTTATAGCAACAATCACAAGAAGCTATGGTATATGTTTTTCTCTCTGCTTTTTGTAAGCTGTTTGCCCTCCAAATGTGAATGAACCTGGAAATTACAACCATGGCTAATGGCTAGGGAAGAAGAGAAAGAAAAGCTAATATAGAATTCCGTTTGGGAAATGTTTAGAGGCACTGACTAGGGTATGCTAGCACTTATTATTTTCTGTACTATTGATGACATTCAGAACTTTATCAGTTTGGTTTGAGCAAGATGTTTTTATCATTCTGGCTTTGGCTTTGTCATAAAGTGGTATGACTATCGCAGGCAGATCATGAGATTAAGGCGATAATAACTTCCTTCTCATATTGAAGAATATTTATTTATACAAGTTCTATGAATTTACATAGGAGGAATCTTGTAATGAAAAATCTAGGAGGTATGCAGAAAAATTATGAAATCATCTTACATGAAGTTGTTTTGGAAAAGAGAAAGTAGAACTTCATTGTATTTAGCAGTTCATTTAAACTGTACACTCAACACTCTAATATATAGAGTGGCCAGCCAATCTTAATCAAACTGATAAGCAAAAAAATAATGATTTTATTAAAATTCATTCTCGATTTGATTGGAATCTAACATATATCATTAGTGTATATCCAACTGATACATGACATACATGGATGCACATGACAAACTGTATGCAAACTGCAGATTCAAGGACAAAGAAACTCTGTCAGATTATCATTATCCAAGTAGTCCATGTGAAGGCAGAAAAGAAAGATTTCCCCATGAGAGACTCAATTGTCTTGAGGATGATTCTAAACATAGCTTTAGCTCAAGCTGGAGTTAGAACTGGCAAGGCTACTCTCCTCCAAATGCCTTAGTAAGAATTGAGACTCCTGATTCCTAAGCAAGAGTACATATGAGTTCAATTACCTTGTTTCATATAAGTTCCCAAGTTTTGTTGTGCCTTGCATGAAAGTGATTTGGCCTCATGGTCCACAAGATTGCTGGGTATGCATATGGTTGATTGATTGTACACATGAAGCATTGTGTATCCGTTTTAGTCTAAACCGATAATGATTAGGAAGCTTTGGAATTAAGTAAATTATTAGCTGATGTTCTAAACTGACATGCCCTCTGCCTCTGTAGAGGGCATCAGTATTGATATTTACTAGTTTGAAACTATAAGATACAAACTGCGAGCCTCAAGAAGTGACATACCCAAAAGTAGAGGATGATGTTTGTTTGTTACCAACAAAGTTAGTATCCTATGTTGTGGCTATCAAAGATAATCATGAATACAGGCAGAAGCAACTATGAAGAGAAGAGCCATACATTGAAAGCTTCTGTGACAAAGGAAAGGCAATTGAAAGGAGCTTTTGATCCACTAGCAAATTGGAGCAAATGCTCTGGCAGTCAATTCCATTTTTCTTCATCACAATTTTTACATGTGGTTGCTTGTGCATCAAACAAGTAATTCTAGATTCAGTGGACCTTGTCATAGTTTCTTGGCCATGCCTAGAAACCTCTTCTAACAATTGGTGCCACCATTAAATATGTTTCCATTGCTATTTAATCTTATTTGGGCATTGCTATCTATTCTAACAATCACCCTGTCAATGTGAACATCCTGCTTCAACTTGGAAATGCACCCACTTGAATCAAAACCCAACAATAGCATACTTTTAGTCATTCATGTCCTAGTAAGCAGGGCACAACCTAACAACCCAACAATCTTCCACTCAACCTGCATCCTAGATGCTCACACAGGCTTCGAAGACATTAGGGAAACTTAAACTTGCAACCTGAAAAAAAAGCTTCAAAACAGTTAAGTCACACTAGGCTTTGCATATTTTAACCGCTGCAACAGGCTTTACAAAATATAGCTGTTCATATGAAGATTGTTATATCTGTCTCTTTCTTGGTTTATGCTTGTACATCCTTTCTGCCACTTAATCACCCTACACCTGCTTTCATGTGTCGAACGTTCTTTGTTTTCCTTTTCCCTTTTCTTAATCCATTTCCTCTTACTTTGCTTGCCACCATAATTCTTACTTCTATGAAAACTTGCCCTTCTATAAGCTAGCAATTTCTTCTCATCATGCAAACTAATAGAAAATCGTTCATTGGTAAATCAGCAATAAAATTTTTCCTACAATGCTTGTCATTGCATTTCAAATCTAGTGAAAAACCTCTCCCATGCACATTCATTGGCTACTTGGAAACTCCATTGGCTACCAATGGCCTGTGGGAAATTTGATCCTGCTATTACAGGCATCCATGAAAATTCTATTCTGCTACCAGGGTCCCTGCAGAAAAACTGCATTGTGGTACCAGTGACCTACAGGAAAACTTTATTTTGATGCCAATAACCCACAGAACTGCATTTAGATGGCTGTATTTTGACTCTTGCATAAAATTATTGAGATTTCAACTACAGAACTGATGTCCGGCTGAGTAGATGTAAAGTAGATTAACCTACCTACAAGTTTTCGGTACTTTGTTGCATTAGCGTTTTGTGAACCATTAGCAATTTTTAATTTACAAGATACTTGGATGATAATATGAGGTGCATCACTTATGCAAACATTTTGCAATAGGCCTTTGATACATTTTCAGTGAGTAAGATGCCTTCTGTTTCACTGCAAAATCTTCACTACAATATTTTACTTTGCAATATCAAGGTGAAAGATTTGAGTATTTAAGGTTAGGTCTTCCTGGGGTTGTTGCTGCTTCTGTTCTTTTTTTCTTTTTAAAAAATTATTAGCAGTAATAAGCGTATTGGCAATAAACACATTGACATATGTTTGTCTGTTTTCATCCCTCCTGATGAACACGGTGACATCTGCTTGAAGAATTTAATGTACAAGGCATTATAAAAGGATTTTCATGATTTTCAGACCTTTTTCTCTTTACTGTAGACTTGGTAACTCTTGGTTTGCAACATGAATATTTCTTTTACTAGTTCTCCATCCAAGAAGGTGATATGCATGTTAAGATGATGTAATTTGAACTCTTGTAAGCTGCCAATGCAGCTTGAGTTTGAATGGTTGTCCATTTAGTGGTGTGACCAAACATCTCCTGCAAGTCTACCCATTGTCAAAAACCAATTGCATTGAATTCATTCTCATCTTTATCTAGTGTGTCATCTGCCTTGAATTTCATACAGAATATCCACTTATAGTGAGGCTACCCAAAGAGAAGAGCAATCAATTCCCGTGTCATTATTCTAGAAAGCGTTGTATTCATCTTCATTGCATTCTGCTTATGGAATAATTGATGTTGATCTGAGAAATAGATGGATTTACCATCCAAAACAAGATACAGCTTGACATCATTAATATGCTTTACCAGCATGCTAGTTCCTAATTGATGCTTGATTTAGATTTTTTTTCAGGTGTAACATTTGATGTATCAGCCTTACAGTGGGAGGTGGCTCATCTGTTTCCAAATAGAGAATTGTGATAAGTGGAAATGGATGAGACAGGGTTTGGTTCTATGGATATGATAGTTTCTGGTTGTTGAGTGATAAGGTTGCATTGCTTGGGGTTCTTCAGTTTGTTTTGGCAGGTCTTCAGCATCATTCAAATAATAAGGCTGTTGAATTTATGTTCTTTGTCAGTGTCTTCTAGCGGGTCATCAGTATCATGATTCATGCCTTAAAATTATTTGAGAGATAAGCAACTCTAACCCACAAATTTGATTGCAAGAAGGCTTGAATTAGTTTATTGTAAACTAGGATGCTGTCATTGTCATCATCTGAGCCTTGTCCTAACAATGGGGTTGCCTACATGAGTTCTCTTTTGCCATTTGCTTCTATCAAAAGCTAAAATTTGATCTATTTGGAATTTTATCATATTTTCTTTAACTTTTTTTTTCTATCTTTTTTAGTTTTCCTCTTACTGGGTTTCCTGGAATTGTGATGTAGCAGCCTTTCTTGAGAGGTTCATTATTTGATCATGTTTGAATATGACCAAACCATTTAAGACAACATTCCTATATGACTTCTTTATAATAGAAGCCATTTCAATCTAATATATGTAATGTGCAATATGTTTCGTTCTATAATATTCAGCACCCATCTAAGCATTTGCATTTTTGTCACACTGATTTGTTGCTCATGCCACTTTTTATAGCTCAACATTCAGCGTCATATAAAATGTTCCTTTTAGTTTTATTGGGCTCCATATATCTCTAAATTCTATAAAATCACATCTCTAGGAGATAATGGCTTTGTGTTTGGAGGGGACCAACATCTTACAGTCCTTTGGATCTGAAGGGTACCCCACAAAGATCCCTTTTAAAGCATGAACTCCATGGTTGTCTTGATGGTTTCTTGGGATATGAACATAGCATTTGGATTGAGAACTTTGTGGATGCTGAAAGCTAGGGTTTGATTTTGCTTATATTTGTTGAGGTGAAACTTCTAGATCATGAGCTTATTCTAGTGTAGTTGCTAGGATAAACTGATGTGCCTATAACTTCCACCCATAAGGAAGGTACATACCCTTAAAGTGCATCATTGAACAAGCCATGTCCATTATGATATAGTTGAAATTAGTTCTTCCTGCCATTTTTTCAGTTATTTTTGCCACAGTTAACAAGCTCCTAAAGTTTGATCAGCACTAGTCTCACCGCAGATTTCCACTGCATTGGGAAAATAACATACAAAGCGCACATATTTTTGTCTCATTAATTTTCTACCTTGTGTAATGCTTTTCACAAAGCTCATAGCTGCAGACATCTGATTGTATGCTGCTAGATGACATACCTAGGATGTATGCAACAAAACCAGCAAAATCATCTAGCAAGAAGGATGGTTTGGAGAAGAAAAAGAGCAAAGTTGTGTCTCATTAGGAACTAATTTTAAAATTGTACATCCAGCACTCTATTTGTAGGGTGGCTGGCAAAGTTGAGCCTAACACAACTCAAAATCAAGTTAATGAACAGTCAAATCAGGAATGAATGATTTGATTAGAATTCCTAGTTAATCCAGTGATCAAATCAGAAATGGTTTAATTGGGAAACTGCATGTCTAACTAGCACATATGTGACTAATACATGACATGATCATGATACAACTGAAAATACAATAGTTTGTAATTAATTAACGTGTCCATGGTTCGAGACTTTAAGTTCAACCACACAAGGTCAACATGTTGCACCAAACCAACCAAACTATCTTGCATTGTGCACCGCTGAAGTTTTATAGCTCTCTCTTATAAATAAATTCTTCTGTTAGCTCACTTGGAAGAAATAGAAAGAGAATCCAAATCCAAATGACAAGTTACTAAGGATGTCAACACTGAATTCATTTTAGAAAATTCCAAATTGATATGTGCTTCAGCTGTAGAAATCTGCTATGTGCCTTTTATGACTTTATGATTATATTTTATGCAGATTTTTTTTAGCTGCACAAGTTATGTTTTAAACTGAGAGTTTGCCCCCAATGTCAATCAATCTCAAAAGTTTCATTATTATTATAAACTTTGTAACATGTATATAACCTATGCAAGAAGTTGATCTTGTGAAAGGTTATGACTACTCCAGACAGACATGCCATTTGGTGAGATGGAGCATTCAACCTAGCTAGCAGAGCGTCAAAACAATCATGTTATTGTGTGCAACAATACAAGGAGAATGAGAAAACACAAAAAACAGAAGAAGAAATCCATGGACTCAAAATAACGGGATTATTGAAGATCAGAAAATGGATAAGAGTTTTGCAGTGAATGAATACAACAGCCGTAACGTAACAAAATTCTTATTAATAAGGGAGTTGTGAACTACATTGCGATCTGATATACAGTAGTAAAATCAAGTTGCAACACATGACAAGACACTATGTTGCAACACACGACAAGACACTATGATGTTCACTAGAGGATTTGTTTATTTGTGTGTGTGTGTGTGTTTTTTTTTTTTGGAATGTTGATTTCAATAGGTTATGTTAATAAGGGTAACCTGCATCAAAGGTTACTGGGTTTACTAGAGTATGTTAAGAATGACCTATCATTAAAGCATTGCTTATGGTTATATTGACATACCACTAACAACGCAATGGATGAAACATATTAGTATCTGCCCAAAAGAACATTGTTGAGGTGTAGACCTAGTAATTGGAACATCCTACTTTAACACATTAACAAGTTATATTTTGCGGTACACCTATAATGGTGAGCTTCTTATAAATGGTGATCCATGATAAATGCAGTACTAAACTCTATAAGACCGCATGAGAATTTTAACAATTTTACAAGTCAATCAAATTTGTAAAGAACTTTTTCATGTAACTGGTGTTATCCATATTGATGTATAGAACATATTGGAAAAGCAATAATTATGTTAATTAAGATTGTCAATATTCCGCTGTCTCAAACATAAGCACGTAAAGGAGGAGAACATGTATGTTTCTCCCGAATATACAAATGGAGTATGTATTTGTTCTACAAACTATCTGCCATTTGTTTTGGAAATTTTCAAGCATGCCTCTAGGATGTGAATTATTAGTGTATTCTTATGAATGTTATTATCACTAAAAAAAATTAACTGGATCCTGAGATGTACATTATATACTTCATTTGGCTATATTTGGTATCTTAGAAATTCAATATTTGAATAGTTGATTTGACGATCGACTTCATCAATTTTTTGTAGGTTTTAACATTGGTGAATGATATACCGGTCACTTCGAGAAAGTATGAATTTGCAAGGGATTTAGCTGACAAAATAATTGAAGGAAATGATAAATATGGACATTCTGCATTGCAAGATGTTAATCGCAAGGCTCTTTCTGCAAGTTTTGCCCGTACTTTGAAGCTGCTGAATTCTTCTTTGGTCATGATTCAAAGGCAGCAAAAACAGGAGTCATCAGGCTGGACTTGGAAATTTCTTCGCATGATTCCTTTACAGGTCATGCCTTCCTTTGAAAACCTGCGAGGCTCCTTGGCAAATCTTTTGCAGCTCCAATCTTCTGACTCATATGCACTTTCACAGTTACATCCAGTGACAGCAAATAATCATAATGTTTTGGCAGAGAAGTCAGCCCAAGAATTACTGTGGTTAGCAAACAGACTAGGAAATTGTTCGGCTATGGACGAGGCAATTACCCAGTGGAGCACTGCAACTCGATTGGCTGCATTTTCTATAACTGCACATCCTCGTGTACAGGGTTACATGGTCAGGATTTCAGGTACAAGTGCTACCAAGAATTTTTTTTAAAAAGTTGTGTATCCAAAGTAATCTCTAACTCATTTTAGATTATGTAGTTTATTATTGAATGTTCAGCTCTTTTTAAAACTTTTTGACGATTTGTTGTGTGTAATATCTGTCAGCTATTTGCTTCAAAGAGATTGCCAAAGAGGATTTTGAGATCCCAGAGAAGACAAGATTTAAGCTGCTTATTTTATGGTTGCCACTGTTGTGTTATGCTGTGAATGGTATTGATAGTCCAGTTTTATCTCCAGTGGAAAAAGCTGAAGTTGAGAGAGTTCTGGAGAGAACAATAGCAGCCTTGTCTGATCTGGATCAAGAGGTGGTTCTTGCTAATTGGCTTCATGATTATGCTTTTTCAGCCTCCGACTGGCCTAATTTGGAGAGGTGCTATGATAATTGGTGCCAAGCTTCTCGCAAACTTGTATAGAGCAGCATACATTCATGTCTGTTTTAGTTAGTTTATAGTGCAATAACTGTTGGTGTTAAATATTTATTGCATTTATGTGATAATGTTCTCAAGTCAGTCAAGGAGGGTAATATTACGAGACTCATAGCTAGGTGCTGTAATTATCATATTGCTATTATTTGTTCCCATTCAAGATAAAACAAATTTCTTATTGTTTTGGTTGTCGCTTGGGCAGTTCTATAGATGAATGGTACTCAAGTTAAAACAACTATCCAGAAGATAAAATCTATAATTTACTCTCGGTATTTCTGTGAAACAAATGTGGGAAGGTTTTAATGGTCAACGCTAGTACAGATCAGAGCCCATTGTTTAGCTAATTTGTTTTTGTGGTTTAGAATGCAAGGGAACCATGCATGCTTACTATCTGATATTTTCTGAAACTATAATTATACGATTTCCTGTAAGCACATGGCTTATCTTTTCATCTTTCATGATGTAGTTTCTTGCTAAGTTCATTTTTCTTATTTCTTATCATATATTTTGTTCGGTTCTTTGTGGTGCTTTTTAATAAACTACCATTTCTAACTATGGCATTGGATAGACATTTTTGCTTCAAATGCATGAAGAGGCTTCAAGGGTCTACAAGTTGTAGCACTATAAAAAATAAAAATTTGGTGTTGGAAAAATTGAAGATTTCGATGAAATAGTTTAAATTTGGATCATACGGCCTCGAAAAAGGGATCCAATGTGCCTTGGATGGTCTTGTCGATCATCTAAGGACTTAAAATTTGTAAAATGAAAGCAAATAAATTAAATAAAAGTTGCAAATCTAACATTGGAGAAAACACACAAGTCAACTTGTTAAACATAAATGAATTGCCAAATTTTATTAAAAGAATAAAATGTCGAAGAAACAAAGTTCAAATGAGTACAAGTTATGTGCCTATGATGCAGTTTGGTGAAACTAGCAGTGTTTTTTCTGCATGAAGTTTGGTGAAATTAGCAGAGTTTTTTCCGCTATCAACTTCACGATTTGGATGCTTCAAAGCTTCAATTCCTAAATTTGCTTGTGGATTTGCTTCGTTGGTGTTGGAATGGTGGTTGGACTTTGGGTGGATTGCACTACTTTGAGAGTCCTTTGCTTAGCCAAATGCAAGTTTTTTGCCAAAAGTCTTTATGAAGTGGCCATCCTTGGTTTTTATAGGCCATATGAAGTGGCCATCCTTGGTTTTTATAGGCCATTGAGTCTTGGTAAGTTGTTGCAAATTTTTGCCATGATTGTTGAAAGATTGCTACAAATTGTTGATATGGTAGGCCATCAACTTCAACAACGTATCTTTCAATTCTTGATAAGTTTGATGCATGAAGGTCATCAAAAATATGTTGGGTTCTAAAAAGATATGCTAGCTTCACCATAAATATGAAGCCTTGGCAAAGATACGCCAGGTCCCATAGAAAATATGTTGGCCTTATCATGAAAATCAAAGCCCAAACAATTTATATGTTGGCTATAGGTGATTCCATTGCATCAACATAAGGATCATGAAACACCCAAATTTGGTGATTCCCAAGCCTTTTTAGCCTTCCCAAGCCCAAATATATACATAACATAACTTTTTCTACTTGGAAAGTGAGGCAATAACAAGTCACAAAGCCTTTTTTAGCCTCAATAAGTTAAAGTATGTGAGACTGCAACCTACGAAATGCAAATTTTACACTTTATGATAGAATTTTTCCTCAAGTTCAATGGTGAAGATTACAATGCCAAATGCTGGGAAAATAAGTTGCAACATAAATTTTCTTCGTGGTCTTTCATTGGCCTCTCTTTGTTGATGTCTTGAGGATTGACCTGAGAGACATTGACAAAGAATGCAAAACACCACCACAGGTTTATCACCAACGTTTCTTCTCCATGCTGCGCTTGATTCTGTAGCTATCAAACTATGTTGAAGAACACCTGTGATGATGAGATGGGGTTATGATGTAATGGTATAGGATAAAGGCTATATTTGCTTATAAAGGAATGGTCACAGGGGTTAATAATGAATTCCACATGTTGACATCATGATCACGGTATGGCATTGACATGTTGGCTAGTCAATGTAGTCTTTGCGCTTTGTGCTTCAAAGTGTTGGTCACTCGGTAATGTTTTTGAGGAACCAACACTTTATTCCAAGGCTTCTTTGGCCATTAGGCTCCTCCCTATGCTTGTTTGAATTCATTGATCTAACTTTTAGGCTTCATTGGCCTCTTGGCTCCTTTGGCAATTTTCTTTCCCACCTTTTTTTTCTTGTAGGGTGAAACCTTTGTTGGGTTTCATTGCCAAGGCCAAACTCAGTTTAGTTTTCTCGTTGAATGAGATATGTTACATTCAATGAACTTGATGGTGGAGTATGATAAAGAAAATGCCACGTGGCTACAATGCATGAATGTCAATCATAGGTCATCATTGTTGGTCAAGGTAAGGAAAGTTGTAATTAGGTTATGGGATTATGGCTCAAGAGGGGTAATGGAAGTGATATGAGACAAGTAATCTTAACACGGCAGGATAAGCTAACCAAATCTCACGCATCAAAATCACTTGGTAACTTGTTGTTGCGATGAGTTGTACCTTTGCAATGATTTCCAGGCTTCATCCTACAAGCACAACTCCAAGAGAACAAGAAAACAAGACAAAGAAAACATGTTGTTACAAAACATTGTGTAGGGTTACATGAGATAACCAACAAGACTATAGGCCACCATAGGCTATCATCAGTGCAACATTCAAATATTTGTGCCATGTGCATCATAGATTTTACAAAGCTTGCAATTCATTCATTATGCCAAACATAGAGAGAGAGAGAGAGAGAGAGAGAGAGAGAGAGAAGGATGGAGGTTACATGAGCTCACTTGTTGTTGATCATTGATGTCATCAACATCGATCATTTGTTGCAACCTATCAACAATGGTAAACAACACTACAAGTAAACATGTGAGTGTTAGACATAATAAAGGGCTATGTGATGGCTTTCATGTTGCTTTGTAGGGGTTTGATTACATCTTGAGCAGGTTTAAGTTATGGCGAGGAACTTGGTTTCAAGTGCTTTTTCCTTGCCATCATGATATAGGATTTTTGACAAAGGAACCCTTTGTGATGTCTCCAGCTTCAAGGTCAATGATAATTGCGCTACTTCAAGATATTAAGGTTGTATGGTAGAATGGTTTCAAGGCTTAAGGTTTGAATATTTTAAGGTCAACTTGGTCTAACAACATCATGAGAGGGGCTTATTTAGGCTTTAAGGCTAGTCAAATTTGCTTCCTCATCCTCTTAGCTCAATCTTGCATGTCAACATAAGCACATCAAGTGGCACTTGCGTAATAAAATTGTTAAATAATGTAAAAACAATGTAAAATAATTTAATAATAAAGTAGAGCTAAGTCAAAACAAACTAAATCGATGCCAAACAAGGTCAAAACATGATCAATAGAGGTTCCAAGGGGTAGATTAAAACAAACAAGGCAAAACAAAGGCCAAACGATGTAAGATAGGGTCAAATGAAGGCCAAATGATGGTCAAAACCCCATAAAATGGTGTCCAAACAATGTCACATGAGGCCTTAATGATGTCAAATGATGTCAAATCAAGTTAATCAAGGTCCAAATGATGCCAAATGATGATATTTTGCCAATTTTAGGCCTTAGCAGGTCATGTAAGATGTAAATGAATGTAAAGAGGATAGGTGATAATAAGTCACAATATAAAGTAGGCAATAGGATTTGAAGATCATAAAGGTATAACAAGGTGTGCAAAAAGAAATAGAATAGGTGATGGGATATAGGGTCATGTGTACATAATATGGTAAATAAGAGATGTATATATATTATGACATGGTTAATAAAATTATATTATATACATATTACGATGAGATATAATAGCATAGTAAATTCAACGAGTAATAATAATAAGGGGGTGTAGACGCTATCTTTATTAGGATGAATAATGGGTAAAAGTGTAAAAGATGTAAGAGGAGGCACAATAGGATAGGGTATAATGGAAAGAAATATGAGCTTAGGTGATGTATATATGAAGTATGATACTGATATAGTGCAAGTGCAGTAGTATAATATTAAATAATGTATAGTAACAAAGGGAGAATGGATTGCATACAATATAAAAAATGTTTTATACATGCAGTATAGACGATAGAAGGAATCTTGCAGTATAAAAAGTTTGATGACATTGTTCATTTGTGATGAATCTTGCATTCTTCGATTCCAACAAGGTGAGTTCATGAGTTTGTAAATTCTTCAAAAGGAAACATTGTGTACACAACATGTCATTCTTCTCTTAGTTCTTCATTTTTAGATATTGTTTTACCTAAGATGGAAGTTTGACTCTTATTTGGTTATTTTCTTTTGTCATTGTATATTCATAATTGGTGAGTCACATTTTGACTGGCTTCAACATCAGATACATGATATCGGAGCCTCGTTATTAGATACTCAATATCAAGCCCCAAGATGCAATGTCAAATATTCAATATTGCAGGGTATATGTTGGCCTATAAATATAGCGCTTGGGCACATAGTTTCAATATAGTTTTTCTCATAGCATAATAGAGCTCTTGCAGTTTGTTTTCTCCAAAGTTAGAATATTTTCCAAAGTGCCCACAGCAAAAGTCATTGAGTGTATAGATCTTTATTCAAGCACTATTGTACCTAAGCGCAGTAGTATGTGCAGAAATAAAGACGAGCTTTCTTATCAAACCTTGTAGCACCTTGGCTAGGTTACATATTTTATTTATGCCTTTAATGTTTAATGCAATTTCCTTTGATGCTTCTAAGTAATTAAGCTAAAGTAAGCTACTCAAATTCAATAACAATTAATTAATTAAGCACATAAGTACGGCTACTTCGAGCATGTGTATGACTCTTAGGAACTGCAACAATGCTTAACGTTTGATAACCCAGTAGCGTTATACATGTTTAGGATGTGCATGGAAAGTGGGATCGGATACTTATGTTAGGATAGTTAGTTATTAATTAGCAATTAGATTAAGTTAATTTGATTATAGATTACGTTTCAACCTATTTTTAATCGTAGAAAAATAAAATATAAAATAATAAAAATCATGTGCCTCAATTATACTTAACCATATAATTAAGCTCCACAAGTATAATTGAGAAGATAATGATTGTCATGTTTAGATTTCATGTGTTGGAACCAGTGTACTTAAGAACTTAAGGACTGTAGAATTCGACCAAATCATGTGTGACCGCTTGTGATTTGTATGGTTGGGTGTAGGGGTACCTCGTTGCTCATCATTGGTGTCATTGCTAGGGACCTCTTTGTTGTTACATGCACTATCTATGATTTAGTGAAAATTATTCAAAATTGTTGGAATGAACCCTAGAGTCATATCATACTTTAAAATAACTACAGCAATTTTAAAAAGCACACTACATTTTTATTTCTCTAACGTAAGATTTCTTCTTCTCATAGAAGCGATTCTCTACCCAAGTCTAATGAAGTATATTAGTAGGTGCCCTAACAATATAGATTGACATATGCTCATCCTAATGAGTATGTATTCAATTTCACCTTCATCCTACATCAGGATGAACAATTGTGGTGGTACTACATGAAGGTCAACATTGTGTTGCCACCCAATTGATCTGTGCCTATGATGCTCCAACAAACTCTTGTACGTTTGAGCCTCTAAGGACTTCATGTTGAGTATGTTATATAGGATAATAATGCTAGGGATTATCATCCCACTAAGGCCCAATGTCTAAGGGATCGACAACTAGAACAACATTATGAATTTGCAAAGGGAAAGTGGTTCAATGATTTCCTATACCTGCTATACCAAAAATATGGTGGGAGAACCCTTCTTTGGGGATTTTCCATTCAGTGAAACTCCTCTCTTTGACTTTGATGAAGAAGGTCAAAACTAGAACCTACAATCCACAATTCACAATCTTGGTTTTGGTAAGAATGGATCCAATGACAAAGTAGGATCCAAGAAGGAGAGATAGGGTAAGGATGCAGATAAGAAACTAGATCATGATCATGGCCGCAATCACCAATAAGGGGGAAGTAGGCACTGTGATGGTGCTAGTCCTCCTTCCTCTTCACCTTTGTTGTCATCTTCTTCCTCTTTTGGCTATGACTACAACTGTAGGAGGCGCAGTTATGATGGGGGTGGCCAATGGGACCAAGATAATCAAAGTGACCATTAGGCAAGTCAAGACCAGGGGTGTGGGCATTCAATAGAGACTTACTACCATGAACGAAGGGCTAGTAAAGGGCATTTTAGGCACCAAAATCATGGCCTTGATAAGCCTTTGCTTACTACCTAGAGTATGCTAAACATTACAGAGGTAGTCAGAATCCCTACAAGTCACATTAAGAATAGTTGGATCAAGAGGCTAGACATGAACAATATCCCTAAGTATGAAGGGGGATATAACTCAGATTTGTAGAACCATCTCCAAGATTTCCAAGATGCATGTGCCTTGCAAAATATAGAAAATGAGTGGCAAAAGCTTAAGTTGTTCTCCAAGACACTCATTAAAGAAGTAGAAAACTGGTATCGGTCCTTAGAATCAAATCTATTAAACAGTGGAGTACAATGCTTGAACTTTTTAATGACAAGTATCAAATGAACTACTGAGTGTCCAACTTGAGGAGGTAGATCCAAGGATGGAAATAAGGGACACATGAACCCTTGGATGCCACCATGGACCGATACTATTCC
Source organism: Gnetum montanum (assembly GCA_015680685.1). Lineage (NCBI taxonomy): Eukaryota > Viridiplantae > Streptophyta > Gnetopsida > Gnetales > Gnetaceae > Gnetum > Gnetum montanum. The sequence goes on along the minus strand of MNCI01034267.1, from coordinate 193,346 downwards.
TTATTGCACAGATGTCTAGGCCATGATTATTCTCAATTGAAACAACTTCATCACATTGTAGATGGGCTTCGATTAGAAAGGAAGAGAACTCTTGGCATCTATGCCCAAGGGCTATTGTTAGAATTAAGAGCCCATTAGATCCAAAGGTTGATTGAGCATGTAGCAAAAGAGAAAGGTGAATTAAGAAAATGAGAAAGCATAGAAGAGTACAATCATTTTCCTTCCATATGCAAGAGGGAGGTTCGATTTTGTGATAGTGAGGAAGAATCAACACTTGATGAGGTGGTGAATCAAAAAACCTTGCTGCTTCAAAAATTCACCTCTAAAATTTCAGCCAAGGTTGATCAGTCATGGGACTCTATGAATAGTAGATTTCAAGCTATCTTAAAAATTTTTGAAGAGTCCAAAGAACAAGGTAGTGATTATGATCACAGGAGGCACAAGGAAGCTAAATGTGCTAGTCAAAGAGGTAAGGGCAAGATTGCTACAGTAGAGGAAGTTGTAGGAATTGAATCAGATGATGGTGGTGGATGTGGAATCTACCATTATGAACATCCTAAGGGATGTTATCCCATTGTGTTGCACTTACAAAAGTCTGGTGTGTACACTCTAAATCCATGACTAGCACAAAGGTAAACACCTAGAATATTTCCTTATTTTCAAGGAAATTCCTGGTAATTCCATTAGCAACAACAGTATTATCCAAGTGAAACTCCTGCACAACCATATGAGAAGTATCAATAGTGGTAGTAATCACAATCATGGGTGCTAGCACTGCCAAGGTAGTAATACCCTTACAAGTAATGTGATCCATATGGGTATTACGTTCAAAAACTCTTATCTCCACATGACTCTTCCAGTCACATTTCTACTTTCCAACGTCGCTACTACCCTCCTAATTATTATCAAACTCATTCTTCACATACAAGGAGGGATACCACCTTTTACCCTTATCCTCCTCCTATTTCTACACATCTTCCTCCATCCTCAACACAACTACCACCTACTTCATCTATGCAAGGTGAACTCCCAGCTCAACCGCAACAACACAATGCCACCAAGGCTGTTAATCTACAATTGGTTCATCAATAGAGTGGTTCAGACACTCAATCTAAGAAAAAACCTTTCTTCCAACCTAATAGTTCATCTAAGCCCTCACATACACCTGCAGGTGGCAACCCCGTTTCTCCATCTTTCGATATATCTAATTTATTTGAGTTCCCTTTAAACAAAATACCACCCAAGATCCATACTATTATGCTTACTTATGGCATATGTGATTGGATCTATGCTAGCAATATTCCTAGGAAATTAGCTAATCTTGGAAGTCCTCTTATTTATTTGCAAATTGCTGAGAATGAACTGTGTAATGCTCTTCTTGATTCAAGTTCTAGTGTGAACTTGATTTCTCATAAAATGTATACTATATGGAACCTACCTCCTCTCAAGAAAGCAATATCAGATTAGAATTGGCAAACCAATTCATCACTATTCCATTGGAACTAGTAGAAAAAATTATGACCACTGTTTATGGGTGGTCTTATCCTACTAATTTCTTAGTAATCAAGGTGGAGAACTGCAAAGGAAAATTTCTAATCATCATGGGAAAGGCATGGCTAAGCATCATTGATGCAAGAATGGATGTCAAACATCTTTCCTTAGAAATATTTAAAGAAAATGCATTTGGGAAAATCGAGAAGAAGCGAGTTTCATGCATTGTGTACAACGATATAGGGGGCAATTGTGTGCAGAAACTTTAGTTAGTAAAATAAGCATCCATCTCTGCATATAAGAACTGTGCACCAAAAGTAGATATTCAAAGCTATCTATATGCAACAACCACAAAACAAGAGGGGACCCAGTGACTAACCGCTGATTTTGAAATCAGCACACTTTGCATGAAACCTACTAAGAGCTTGACATGGGCATATGTTGCAAGCATGGATGAACTAGAGCAAGTTCATCACCAACTCTCTAATAATGCTAATGATGATACCTATTGAGGAGAGTTGGAAATTCTTGAAAATTCCACCCTTGAATTAAAACCTCTACTCACCAGCATGGAATATGTATTCTTAAAAAATAGAAAGTTGGTAATAATCAATGCCAATCCTACTCCAAAACAGAAATAGATATTAAATGTGATTGAAAAATGGTTAGTAGCCTTTGCTTGGTCATATCCCAAACTCACAGGAATTGATCCTAGGATATGCCAACATCATATCTACACTGATCTAGCTATGAAGCCAAAGAGGTAGCCATAGAGGTGATTGAACCCCAAACTGAAGCTAATCATCAAAGAAGAAATCAAACAACTCCTCTAGGCAAGGTTCATCTATCCCATTGCAGATAGCAAGTGGGTTGGTCCACTCATGATTGTGCCAAAGAAAGGTGGTAAGTGGTAGGTCTGTATTGATTTTCAACTATTGAATATGGCAACTTTCAAGGACCATTTTCTATTATCATTCGTTGATCAGGTGTTAGACACAATATTTGGGCATTGCCTTTACAATTTTCTGGATGGTTATAATGACTATAACCAAATCCAAATCATGCTAGAGGACCAGGCCAAAACAACATTCACAAGTCCCTAGGGAACCTTTGCATATTGTAAGATGCCTTTTGATTTGTGTAATGCTCATGCTACATTTCAATGTCTAGTCCTTAGAATTTTCAACATCAAAAAGGTAGTGGAGTGGAAGTCTTCATGGATGACTTCTCCACCTATGGAGCTACATTTGAGCAAGCCTTGGACCACCTTTAGTAAGTATTGAAAAGATGTGTTGAGATAAACTTGAGGCTCAATTGGCAAAAGAGTCATTTGATGGTCTAAGAGGGCATTGTATTGGGGCATAGAATATCACAAGCAAGAATCGAGGTTAATCCCAAAAAAATCAAGGTCATCCAAAGAATAACCCACCAACCAGAAACTGTCAAACATGTTTAGTCATTCCTTGGACACACTAGCTATTACTAGCAATTCATAAAGAACTTTTCTAAGATCGAAAAATTGTTGGTTGAGTTAAAAAAAAGATGCTCCATTTTTCTGGACCATAGAATGTAAAAAAACATTTAGTAACTGAAGGAGAAACTTGTAGAAACTCTAATTCTATCAGCACTCAACTAGTCCAGACCATTTCATGTTATGATACATGCATCAAATTACACCTTGGGAGCTATGCTCATGTAGTTGGATGAAAAGAAATGTCCATATTACATTCATTGCACAAGCCAAAGCATTGTGGGTGTACAACTAAACTAAATCACAATAGAAAAAGAATTGATGATAGTGATGTTTGCTCTAGAGAAGTTCAGGCATTATGTGCTTGGATACAAAGTATTTGTGCACATAGACCACAACGCCATCTACTTCCTAATGAACAAACCAATGGTGAGCCCTCATGTCATATGGTGGCTGGTGATTTTACAAGAATTTGATATTACAATGGTAGATCAAAAGGGAACTGAGAATGTGGTCATTGACCACTTATCTCAGTTATGATGGGACAACAAAGAGGATAAAAGCCCACTATTTGATCTATTTCCTAATGAACTCCTCTTTACAAGGGCTATAACTGAATAATTTTCCATTGAGCCTAAATGGTATGATGGCATTCTTACCTATATTTTCATCCAAGAGATGCCACAAAGGTTGGACCACTGGAAGAAACAATAGTTTCTTCAGTAGGTAAAATTCTTCATGGAGATCAATAGACACCTCTACAAGGTGTGCGTTGATGACCTAGTTCATTGGTATGCCCCTAATGTTGATCAACTGCATGTTCTCTAGGACACTCATGAGGGTCCTTGTGGGGGCCACTATGCTAGGAGATGCATGACCATTAAAATCCTAATGGCAAAGTACTATTGGGTAATAATTTTCAGGGATGCTCACCAATATGTCCACTCTTGTGAATGCTACAAATGAGATGGTAGAATGACTGCTTGAATGGAGGGACCTCAACAGTGGATCCAACCACTAAAACCCTTTGACATTTGGGGCATTGATTTTGTGGATGCCATCATGTGCATGTCAAATGGAAAGGAATACATCATAGTCATTGTTGACTATTGCATGAAATGGGTAGAAGCAACAACGATCACCGACTTTACATCTTCTACTACTACTCAATTTGTACAAAAAAATGTTGTAAACAGGTTTCGTGTGTGCATTCATTGCTAACAATAGAACCCACTTTATAGGCACTACCTTTTAGAAACTCATGCAATGCTTGGGGGTTGAACATAAAATAACAACACCCTACCATCCCCAAGCTAATGGTCAAGCTAAGGTTACAAATAGGGAAATCAAAAAGATACTAATGAGAACTGTTAGCAAAGATAGGAAAGACTAGAGCAAAAAATTCAACAATGCCCTTTGGGCCTATCATTCAACAAGGAAACTTATTATAGGTTATTCTCCTTAGGAGCTGGTGTATGGAAAATTACCAACACTTCCTATTCAATATGAGATATGTACACTTTCAACAGCATGTGACCTCAACCTTGACTTATGTCTAGCACAAAAATAAAGATTAATGAATCTCAACTTGCTAGACAAAAATTGATTGATGGCCCTGTCATTTAACAAGTTGCACAAGGCATTCAACAAAAAGCACCATGATCTTAAAATTAGGAAAGTCAAATTTCAACCAGAAGATAAGGTACTCTATTGGAACCCCACACACATACCTCAACGAACTAAGTTCCAGACATTGTGGAAAGGGTCTTATATCATCTATGAAACTTTTCCTTTTGGGGTTATGATGATATACAAACTTGAGAGCCCAAACAAGAAACAACTAGTCAACATACAAGAAGTCAAACCTTTCCATGAGCCTAAGCTAGCTAATGCAACAAAGACCTCATCAAATGGACAACCATGCTCAATCTTTTAGATCTCCTCCTTTTAACTTAGTCATGGGGAAGATGGCCATGCATGCTAATTATATAAGCAACTCCTCATTTTTTCATCTTTTTGGTTTACACCTTGTTACTATTACAACCTTTTTGTTTTACACATTCTTTATCTTACACCTTGTTGTTTTTCTGTTATTAATTTTTCAAATATTTTTTTTACAACATCGTTAGTGAATTTTATTTTTGTTAAATATTTTACACTTTTTTTGTATATTTTCCTTTATTTTGGATGTGATTTTCTTATTATGTTTTAATAATAACATGCCTTATTACCAAATGGATATAGTATGTTTGATTGATATGAGCATGTGCTATTTGGTTCTTTGATTGTTAGTGTTTGGATTCTAGCTTTGAATTTTGTTACTGATGACTAGGACATGGTTTCTTTTTTATGAAATAGGGAGTGAGTTCATAACATCCACCCATTCACAAACTCTATGGTTTTCCTTATTCTAGAAGTGTGAGGTCTCTTTTTCATTAATACAACCATAATCAATTTATGACTTTGGTAGATTCTAGATTTGGAAAGTATTCAAAGGTTTGAACAAGGTGTGACTTCAAGGGGATTTGATACTCTTTGTGTCTTTCTACTTACTTGGATGCATGTGTGTTTTCATGGATTTCTTATTGTTCTGTGTCGACCAATAATAGGAATTTGAATAAGTATTTGCATGTTGTGGTTTCCATCATAAAAAAAATGATGGGAATTCAAAGCACACCCCTTAGACAAAATAAATGGGCTACAAGCACTAGTTATAAGACTAGAAAGACATGTTACCCATGCCTGAAGGTCTCCTCTAATAAAGAATGATGGTTTTTCTGTGGAAGCACTCTTATGTCTCAAGGGGGTGGATTGGTCCTAGAATGGCAATGCGAAGTCATTGAACATGGCTGGTGATGAGTGGCGAGGTACCCCTACACTCAACCATACGAAACGAGCATCACACGCGCGATCCGGTCGAACTCTGTAGATGGACTAGTTGTGGCATCTAGATAGTTAGCCTTAGGTCGCAGTTCGTTATCTTCCCATCGAGACTAGTTTTGCATATGTCACGTATGGTTTAGTCTAGATGAGGTGTATGATGTGTCCTAATTCTATGCTACTCCTGATGGCAGTGGAAAATAATAGTAACTAATCTAAGCTAAGAGGAAAAGGGTAAGAAAATCTAATCTAGCCTAAGTGTGATGAGCAACCGATTCCTTGATCAACCGTACACATCTTAGACTTCGTGCACGACTGCCACTGGGACTACCAAGCATAGGCCTAGGTACGCCACTGGGATTACCAAGCGCAGACCCCAAATACGCCACTGGGTTACCAAGCGTAGATCCC